>JAJOOH010072722.1:0-16101 GCA_029582605.1 Solanum gracilifrons
AAATTTCCTCATTCTCAAGAACCCCTTTAGAGGAAAGATCCAAGATTCCATCTTTTGCCTTCTTATCCGTAATTTCTGCTAAAATTTCCTCATTCTCAAGAACCCCTTTAGAGGAAAGATCCAAGATTCCATCTTTTGCCTTCTTACCTATAAATTCTGCTAAAATTTCCTCATTCTCAGCTACCCTTTTAGAGGAAAGATCAAAGATTTTACCTTTAAGCTTCTTTTCACTAATTTCTACCAAAATTTCCTCATTCTCAGCTACCCCTTTAGAGGAAAGATTCAAGATTCCACCTTTAAGCTTCTTTTCACTAGTTTCTGCCAAAATTTCCTCATTCTCAGCTACCCTTTTAGAGGAAAGATCCAAGATTCCATCTTTAAGTTTCTTTCCTCTATTTTCTACTAAAATTTCCTCATTCTGAGCTACCCTTTTAGAGGAAAGATCCAAGATTCTACCTTTAAGCTTCTTTTCTCTAATTTCTACCTGGATTTCCTCATTCTCAGCTACCCTTTTAGACGAATTCCCTTTATACTCATTTAACTTAAGAAAATCCCTATCTACCCATATGTTGTTGTCGTCATTTTGATCCTCAAATACAACTATTTCCTTTCCCTTATTACAGTCCATTTTCATTTGGGATGCTGATTCTTCAAGAAAATGAACACCCTTTTCTTGAAACTTACCCAAATCTATTCTCATCAATGCTATCCATATTTTTGTTCATAGATTCACTACTATTATTTTTATATTGAATTGTTCATACAATCACTTTTGAAGGAACAAATGGAAAGTCAAAGAGGGACTAAAAAAACTCAGATATAGAAAGGTGACTTGAAAAAGCAAAGCGAACAGCACATAGAGAGAAATCTCTAAGAGTTTCTTGGGATTGAAAATACTTTAGTCAAGGATTGTGTTTACTATATGCAAGGTAAATTTTTTATTTTTTTTGGTTTCCCACCCGGTGTTCGAAGCCCACATTGAAGCCCTGACTAAATCCGGATCGCACAATGCAGGGCCCATTCACGGGTGACGCTCCCGACATGATTTTCTCCATACTCAGGGCTCGAACTCGGGATGTCTGGTTAAGGGTGAAACACTCCAGGTAAAATAAGTTATTCACGTGGTTTAGTGGTAAGATGTGTTTACACTCTACTATGTTAGACCTCATACATCACTTGTGAGATTTCACTGAATATGTTATAGGACTATTAGTAGTTCTGTACATAATGAATGTTCTTTATTATAATAGTTTAGCAAATTGAAAGGGAAAAAAAAGAAGTTAATTGCATATCTAAATGATATGGATTTAAAATTATGCTAAGGTTAATATTTAAATTGACACCTACTGCTTGCATGGTTTTGTAATTTCTGATATTCTTTGTTTCTTCTAGATTTTAGACTTTCTTAGTCAAAATCTTCGTATTAACACTCTTTATAAGCGTTTTTGACGCGCACTTTAGTCATATCAGTTAAGTCAAATATTAACATAAGTATGTGATCAATAGTTAAAAGCGTTTATTACGTGTGTGTTTATAGTAAGTAAAGGAGAAATCAACTTTGCATAGAACAATTATTTGTGTATTAAACCTTTAAGTCAATAAAAGTTACATTTCGAGTCATCCAAAAGATAAATAAATTAAAACAAAAGAAAATAATAATGTATAATAAAAACTACAAAAAAGAATTCCACCACAAAAAACTCTTCCAACAAGAAAAAGAACATCAAGAGAAAGAAGGAAAAAACAGGGGAAACAGAGCAAGGAATATCAAACTAGCAATGAGGCTATGGAGAAAGGTTTCCGGATTGCTTAAAGATCAAAATAGCGTATGGATTGCTAGCTTATCGAGACGTACAGCTCTCCGGAATCCAGACATCGAGGCTGCTGTTATAAAAGCTACGAGCCACGAAGAATTCTCCATGAACATGAAGAATGTTGATCGCGTATTTAGATGGCTTCGTTTGTCATCGACTAATCTTAAGCCTCTCATTTGGGCTATATCTATTCGAACAGAGAAAACAAAGAGTTGGGTTGTTGCAATTAAGGTTTTGATATTAATGCATGGTCTATATAGCACTAGGCTTCCTTGTGTCCAAAGAATTGGGAGGTTGACATTTGATCTCTCCAATTTCGAAGATGGACATTCAAGAAACATCGAAATGCAGGGGATAAACGCGTTCATTCGTGCTTATTTCATGTTTCTTGATCAGAAATCTTACTTTCTCTTCATGGAAATGGAGGAGAAAAGAAGCATGGTGAAATTGAACAAGAACATGGTGATGCAAAATCTTGAAAATGAAGAAAAAGAGAATTATTCAATGGCTCAGGATCTTGTTTTGCTCGAAAAATTGCAGACATTGCTAGATATGTTACTTGAGATTAGGCCATTATCAGATTCTACTATTGTCCCTCTTATTCTTGAAGCTATGGATTGCGTTGTGACAGAGATTTTCGATGTTTACAGCAGGATTCGCCTTGGTATTGCTCGTGTTTTATCAAGGATTAACGTAATTGGTAAAGTTGAAGCTACATTGGCTCTTAAAATCATGAAAAAGGCGAATATACAAGCTGTAGAATTGTTTCTATATTTCGAGTTTAACAGAGATGTTGGGGTAAGAAATGCTGAAATATGTCCAATAGTAGACCAAATCCCAAATGAAGAAATCAAAGAACTCGAAGAAATCATCAAGGGGGCTTCAGATACATCCGAAAAGATTGATGAAATCAATCAAGACATTGTGATTTACGAAAAGATGGAGTCTGAAACTAAATTGAAGACGATAATTACTAATCGTTGGGAGACTTTTGATGAAGAACATGGTGGTGATGACTCTTCTGCTATAGTAAAATTTACATCAAGAAGAAATCCTTTTGCAGATTATTCGGAACTTACTAGCTCCACTAATAATGTACCTGTTAAACCTCAAGAATTGCCGGATTTAATTAGCTTTACGTAGCAATGATCACTCCAAGATTCTTGGTTTTCATGGATGAACATCAAATATAATGTGTAACAAAATCTTAATAGTATCAAACAAGAGAGAAAAGAGACATTTTTTCTTATATGGATCATTTTTTATATAATATATACTTATGTAGATAGAATTTTTCAAAGGAAATATTGTTATGTTATATCATATATGTGTTATCATCTAAGCTGGTGTTCGAGATGATCCTTTGTTCCATAGAGATTTGATTTCCTTCTCCCTCACCTTTTACTGATTCTATTCTTCGGGATGTTCTACCTTCATCAAGCTCGTAAATTAGCAATTGACTTAAGGATTATTATTGATGGTTTTAACGAAAATAAAGAAGCTCCTAAAAGTGCGATGTTTGGTTGCTAGTTTACAATTTCGCACAATTAAAACATGTACAAATTGCGAGTCTATGTATTATTTTATAGGTAATAGAAGATGAAAATAGCTAATACATGAATTAATAAATTCCGCAAAACTATACCCTACATAACAACCGTCTCGGTGTAATCCCATAATTGGGGACTGGGAGGGTTTTGTGTATGCTAACCTTTTACACTAATCCTCAACATTTACATCCTCCTATTTGTTAGGACCGAAATAATTAGATATCATGCGGAAGCTAACAAAGTAAACCTTGAAAGACCACGAGTAAGAATACAAACGAAAATATATCCTAAGACACAAAAATTTAATGTGGTTCAGTCAATCGACCTACATCAACAAGGGAGATAAGCAATTCACTATATAAATATGAGCGTACAAAATATAGAGAGAAATATCCTCACCTAATTCGCTCGGACATCCTCAAGGGAGATGAGCAATCCACTATATAAATATGAGCGTACAAAATATAGAGAGAAATATCTCACCTAATTCACTTGGAATACAAAGAGGTTTGTATCACTTGTATCCCACAAATTCTCCCCTTTAACCAAAACTCTCAAAGCCCCTAGGACTACATTGTGAATGCTGATTAAGTTAGACGGAACGAGCCTCTATTTATAGAGTCCTATCCCTTTTCCTACAAGAAAATGACTAGCCAAATATGGAGACTTTATGTTTTTCTTTTAGGAAAAGGAAAATCTATTTATGGTAAGAAACTCAGGGAAAATACCCAACACTATCTAGAGTCATGTCATCGATAAGTTGTAAGTTTATCATGTCTTGTCGCTAATTACCTCTCACAAATACTTATTTGGCCTACCTATGCCCCTCTTCATACCCATAACAATCAACTCTCACACCTTCTAACTTGCATTTATGCATCTTCTCTTTACAAGTCTAAATTATCTCAGCAGCTCAACCTCGTCTCCCTCAATCTGTCCATCACAAAAGTCACTTATATCTTCGCTACTAATTCTATTTCTCCTAGTATGTCACAAATCCATCTCAACGTCCTCATTTTCATTTTTATCGTCTTTTGGACATGCACATACCCTCTTGACTGACCAACACTCCACCTCATACGTTATAGCTAATATAACAACCACTTTATAAGACACACCTTTAAATTTCTAACGACACATTCTTATAACTAACACTTGCATAACTTCATTTTGCAACCAAACAACCCCTTAAAGATTATTTTTTTCTAATTTCTTCACACTTTTTTCCTTCCTAACCAGAATACTTTTCATTCTAACTACCACATGCTTTGAGAAAGTTTCATTAATCTACCCACAAAGTTTAATGATTAGTGATTTTGACACACCACCAATATCTTCTTCATCATACAAAAGAACAGAAAAAAAATCATAGTGTACTATGAACATTCACTATATTTTCCTTAAAAATTCAGTACCTTTCTGCAATTCTCAGAGGACTAAAATCCATTACTCTTACACTTTTGAGACCCCTTTAAGTACAAATGGATGTAGTAACTTTTGGCATAATAATAGGAATAATAATACTATTCTTCTGTGCTGTTTGTGTAATCACCATAGAAGGCACTTGCAAGAACCGCTCTTCTTGATTTCTAATACCCTTTATCCAAACACGCCCTTATCAGCTTACCCTTCCATAAATTTAGGGTTTTTCCCTGATTTTGTTCTTGCCCAAATTGACAAAATGTCGAAAATTGATGCTTTGGTGAAACAGATCTGCTTCTTCTTGATTGTTTCTACTTCTTTATGGGTAGTGATTTTTGGGTCTTCTGTAGAAGCGAAGGTTCTAGAAGATTCCAAGCAGGAATTTCATCAGTGTAATCATGGTCATGGTCATCATGGCCATGAGGGGCATCATCATCATGATCATCATCACCATGATCATGATCATGGGTCGAGTGGAGTTGACCAGAGGAAGCTTTTAGAGGAATTGGCTGAAGAGGAGGATCTGAAACTGTATGGATTTGGGTCTCATGGTAATATGGATGAACATCATCATCATCATGAACATGGAGTCAAGGATCTTACTGGTCTTGGTAAAGTTTATTCCTTTTGAAGTATTTAAGCTGAATCCTGGAACCCCTTTTGAGTTTTTAGCTCGCTGTAAACTGTGGCATATTCATATTATTAGTGCTTAGTTATGTCGTTTTGATTTGTGCTTTGGACTTTAGCATACCCCAAACTGTTGAATTGTGGAATGTAAGGGTCAAAATGGAGTGAAATGAATAGTGAAGATTCATAGAATTGACACCAAGCTTAGGATTGAGGTAGTTGTTGTTGGATTTTGGCAGGTTCTTTGGTATTGCTTAATTTCCTTCTGAAGGAATTAAAGGCTACTTTTTTTCTCATATTTAATATTGAAAGCAAAGATCTTTGCGAAAGGATGTTATTTTCCCAATACCAGAAGAGGTTGTTTGTACCACCTGTATTGTCCTGTAAAGGCTATTATCAGCCACAATTTGAAGTGGGAGAGGTATTCAATGTGTTGATAAGGTTTTTCTCTTGGTATGGTAGGACAAGTTTTCTTAGCTATTATTTCAATTGAAAAGAAGGTGACAATGGAAATGGATCACGTCTGCTGTAAAGGTGATTCACTGCTTTGACATAGGGATGAACACTGCCATAGCTTGAAAAACTGTTGCTTTATGAAAAATTGATCGTCACTGATATATGTCTTCCAAACAGTTTTAGTCAAAAGGTGGATATCATACTGTAAAGGTGATTCATGGTTTTGACATAGGGCTGAACACTGCCATAACTTGAAAAACTGTTGCTTTATGAAAATTTGATCGTCACTGATATATGTCTTCCAAGCGGTTTTAGTCAAAAGGTGGATATCATGCTGTAAAGGTGATTCAGGGATTTGACATAGGGCTGCACACTGCCATAGCTTGAAAAACTGTTGCTTTATGAAAATTTGATCGTCACTGATATATGTCTTCCAAACAGGTTTAATCAAAAGGTGGATATCATGCTGTAAAGGTGATTCATGGTTTTGACATAGGGCTGAACACTGCCATAGGTTGAAAAACTGTTGCTTTATGATAATGTGATCGTCACTGATATATGTCTTCCAAACAGTTTTAGTCAAAAGGTGGATATCATGCTGTAAAGGTGATTCATGGTTTTGACATAGGGCTGAGCACTGCCATAGCTTGAAAAACTGTTGCTTTATGAAAATCGTCACTGATATATGTCTTCCAAACAGTTTTTATCAAAAGGTGGATATCAAGTATGACGTTATTTTGAAGTCAACTCAGAATGCAAACTTCAGTAACTTATTTTGGCTTTTCTTATTTTGTGCATACTGTTGGACTTGTGAGATTCATAGATAGGTACTGTCAACCAAATGTGCTTATTTTTGCATCAGGATGCAAGATACTTTGTTTTAATTGTGTGTTTGATTGGATGATATGCATTTTGTGATGTTACATTTCTTTACTTGGACTTTTTTCGGGTATCTCTTTACTTGAAGTGTCATTGTTGATATGACTCTTTTTTTGAGAGCGATAATTGATTTTACTCTAGATCTCTGAAAGACGTGATGTTCTGCTTTAAGTAAATCATTCACAAGAAGGCTTGAACTTGCTCGACATATACAAATTGTAAAAATTCCAATGTAACACATAATATGCAACTCCACGATTGCTCCTATATATGAAAAAACTTCTTAATGGCACACAACATACGGGACTCATTTTGATAGATCTTTGGGATGGGTGTCTTTAGTTGTCACTGAGAGCTTTTCTCTGGTTTCATTGACAGGTCTATGGGTCAATGCAATGGGTTGCTCACTATTGGTGAGCTTGGCTTCCCTTATCTGCCTGATTCTTTTGCCTTTAATATTTAGTAAGTAGCTCAAATTCTTATAATTATGTTTATGCCTTCTTCTTTAAGATTCAATTCCTATCTTCATTTGAAATTTCTTTTCTGCTCATGGAATCCAACTGTTTTATCTCCTGCAGTACACGGGAAGCCGTCAAAAGCAGTTGTAGATTCTTTAGCGTTATTTGGGGTGAGAATGATATCTTATTGTTAGACTTCCTGAATATCTTCTGTGGTTTGTGTAAATTATTTTGTTTCTTTGTATACAAGTTGAAAAAATGTTTGTTGAAGGTGAAATTGTGTTCGCACATTAACTTCAGCTAGGAAAAAATTTATGAAAGTTGAACATGTGTGAGTGAAACCAATATTTTACTTGAAATACACCATATACCAGTATTTCAATGTTTTGTATACTGAAATTCAATTATTTTGCAAATACTCGCCAAACTAGTATTTGCATAATGGAATACAAATATTTATGCCATAGTTACAGTGTTCTCCACATGGATAATAAAAATGAAGTACAGTGATTAACTTAGCAATTAGAACAAGTTGTCATTGCATAGATAGAAAGGTCTATTTCCTATTATATCAGAAGTTGCTTTTCTTTTTTCCATATGCAACTTATTTTTCTTCATAATTTTAACAGATTAAACAAAGTTATTACTTTTGTATGTCTCCTTGAATAGTTTACTGTAAGTTACATCCAAAGATAATTTCCGTGAATGATCTTCATGATCAATTATTTAAAAATCACTTTCTTAAATAATCAAAAGCCACGGTAATCAGAAAGGTGCTTCTGTTGGTCATATTCCTTCCATCCAGTATTACTTGGTCTCAATTTACTAGATGAGGCATCAAAGTTAAACTTGTTTGTAGTTTTAAATTTTGAAAACATAAAGTAGGTGGTGTTTCTCTTTGTCAGGGGGCTCATGTTTAAAAAGTATTGAACAAGGTGGGAAACCATATTTCTTATCTCGAAATGGACTTTTCCAGGACCACTTTGAAAGGAAAGTAGGAAATTGATTTGTGCCCAGGAAGTTCTCTATTAGCTATAATATATCTCAGTAGCTTATACTTTATAGTTATTTGAAACTAAATCTTCTCTGACGGTTCTGTGGAGCTTTAAAAGGATGATCATGAACACGGTTACCCATAAGTTAATGACGTGTAGGTAATGTAACAAATGGCTTCAGTTAGTGAAATGGTTATAGAGTTTCTATCGGAGGAAGGTTTGAAAGGATTATTATGTTTGTTGATTACGAATAGACAATCTTCTGCTTATGAGTTGACATATTTGTTATAATTGAACAATATACTGGCATTTTCAGTTTTATTTGCATTATTCTTTTCCATATATCTGAAATTGATCCTTAAATTTATCGGGATTTCTGTCTTATCATTCATATGAATGCTGCCTACTAAATGAATTCTGTTTCCGATTGGAAGTTATACTAATTCATTTACATATGCTTAGAACAGTTATTGGACGATTGTTTCTAAAATTATTTACTAGGGTGAAAGTTTACTCAGTCTTGCCCTACTTCATGACTTATACAGGCAGGAGCCATGCTGGGGGATGCTTTCCTTCACCAATTGCCACATGCTTTTGGTATGATTCTTAATCTTAAATTAATGAAGAAGTAACATTGCATATTGCTTTTTGGCTCACTTACCTTTAAATACCATAAACTGTTAGCTCTACTCCGTCATAATTTGGTTTTACTTAGCTTAATAACTGTTAAAATGACATAAGCGAGATGTCTTTACATCAGGCATGCTTCTTAGATGTCTACCCATGAAGCCGCCAACCTACTAAAACTCACTAGCTTACACCATCAAAGGCAGGTTTGCTTAACTTGCTGGCCCTGAGTGCCTGGGTAACTCCCCTTTCCACCTTTCACTACTCTCAATTCACTTGTCTAGTTCATGTCGGAGAGATTGAATAACTTTGTTGTGCTTGTCTTTGTCCTAATGTTGTGCTGATGCATGTTGTTTAGTGGGAATATTTTTCTCCTGAGCTAAGACTGTAGGTCAGTTTGAGCATCATTTTCTGGGAAAGAATAACTCTCTTTCTGTCCCAGTTTGTTTGGCACTATTTCCTTTTGTGTCCATTCTAATAAGATGGGCACTTTTCTATATTGATAAACCTTTTTTCCAAAAACAGGAATGTAAATTATTTTGTAAAAGGCTGCCCTTGGTTTCATAAGAATATTTATCCAATTCGTCAAAGAGTTTTCTTTCTTAAACTCATGACCTAACAAACTATCCCAAATTCAATATTTTATTTGATGTGCCAAATATCTTCTTTCTTTCTTTCGAGAATGTCCAGTCAAAATATAGCAAATGAATTGGAACGGAGGCAGTAATAATCTAATTAGTAGGTATGCATATCCTTAGAGGTGCTATTAGAATATAGTTATTCGTGTGAGAGAAGGAAGGTGATATATCAGACATATATGGTGTCTATCTTCTAAACCCAAATATTGTTGCCTTTAACTATTTGTGGCATTGAAGAATTTTACCAAACAGATTACTTCTTTTAGGTGGTGGACACTCCCACTCACATGATGACCATCTTCATGATCACTCTGGTCATTCACACGCCCATTCATTGGAGGATCTTTCTGTTGGATTGTCCATTTTGGGTAAGTTTCTTGGACATGATTCTGCTTTTAAATTTCATTATTCATTTTGTGAAATTTATATGTTTAGTTTTGCATGAAACATACTGGGGAGGTTTTGCTCCGTATCACAAAATAGGAAATATCAGAACTTTTAGCATTCAAATATTCCAAAGGAAAGGGGAAAGAATAGTTCGCTAATCGCTATGTGCTCATTGCTTAGCTGCGTTTATTTTCTTCTCAAAAAAAAAAAAACTTTCTTCTCAAAAAATATTCCAAAGGAACTGTCATTGACTTAACTGCTGCTGTTGCCACACTGCTGAATGTTTCATGATACTTTTGTTTTGGCAGCTGGAATTGTGCTCTTTCTTATTGTTGAGAAGCTTGTGAGGTATGTTGAAGATTTTTCTGGAGGAGTCAATGAACAGAGTCATGGTCATCACCATCATCATCATCATATGCACTACACAAAATTGAAGGATGATAATGATGCTGATGACAAACTCCAGGAACTGTCTCAGGAGAAAGATGGAAGTTTATCAGAAAAGGCAGCTGGAGGGAGTAGAGTGGATGGAGTGTCTGCTGACTCTCCCAATGGGGAGAAACCAAATGGAGGAGCTATTCTACGGAAGGTAGAATCAATACATTCCCCAAAATTTGCTGTTCCATATTTTCCCATGCTGAGATTCAGTAAAGTGTATTTCTTGTCAGGATGATCTGCACTTCTGAACTTTCACGTAATACTAAAACAAATACTGGAAAATAATAATTTTATTCAGAATTTAGAGGGTCCTGTGAACCTTTCCTTCAGCATAACATGCTGTGAGGCACTGACCAAAACACAAATAACTACTTTGTCAAGATAAGGTTTCTCAATGTAATTGCTGTCAAATTGTTTCTTTCCAGTTTTCATACTTGACTTGAACTAAATTCAATCTTGTGAACAATATTGTACATTAATAAGCAATTGCAGTTTATGTTTGAGTAATCTATTCGAAAACCCCTTTTGCTAATATTAGAGCAGTTCTTTGTGCTTGGCCAATGTTCGAAAAGTGCTTCTGCAGAAAAGCTACTTTTTTTAAGCTTCTGCTACTACTCATAAGCACTTATTTTTTCCTAAAAGCTTGTCCAAACACCTCAGCTTGCTAAAATAAACAAATTTGGAAAAAAAGAAGAAAGCTTCTTGGCTTCCCAGAAGCTTGACCAAATAGGCTATACGTCTAATGTGTCTTTCATCGGTTTTATCAATTCTGCAGTGTCTTTTCCCAGATTGAAAATCTCTTTGAATAGTTTGTCTTTGCAGCCACTGGAGAGATTTTTAGAAAAGATATGCAGTGATTGAATATCTATTTGCTTGCAGTTATATAGTTGTTATTTCTATCGTCTCATATGCTAGCTATGGCAGAGGAATACTGGCTCCAGTGCTGCTGAAGACAATACTGCTTTAGATGCTGCAAATTGCTCTACCAATTCTACATCAACTGGAGAGGAACAGGCTAAACCACGTTCAAGCCTTGTCTTTGGTTATCTCAACCTCTTCTCCGATGGTGTTGTATGACTGCTACATAAGCCTTCATCTCTGTTTATGATTTCTCACAAACAACTAGACATATCTGGCTGGTGAACATTTAGATTGAGAGAATTTATGTTATTGTACAGCACAATTTTACTGATGGGATGGCTTTGGGAAGTGCATTCCTCCTTCATGGATCAGTTGGTGGGTGGTCAAGAACTTTGTTTCTTCTCGCACATGAGCTCCCTCAAGAGGTCTTGTATATTTCTTTCTAGTTTTTCTACATTACAATGTCAATAGTGTTTGCATGTTGTTAGTTGATTACCCTTACAAGCGGCTGCATGTACATGCCAGAAGTTACTCTCTTTCTTTGAATCAGCAAGTTCAATCAAGTAAAACATGATTGCAGTATTCATTTCTGATTATCATTTCTCTATTCTCTGTCTCTTATTTGTTAAATTGCTTGACTAAACTTTTGTATGCAGTTTTGAGCTCATGTAGGAACTATACATTAGCTCAATTGGTGATTTTATCAAACTAGATCACATTTCTCCATGATTCTACGACAACATTTTCTATGTCTTATTGACCTGTAAATCCGTCAATTCTTAGTCAGGAAAAGTAATGTGATTTATGGAAGCCAGACTTGATGAATCCTTGTAGACAGGCTTTAAGAACTTTCTTATTTGTCCAACACACCAACTGGATTTTCTTGTGCTGCTTGTTTTCTCAATTATGCTATGTCAAGCTAATCATTTAAACCATACTGGCGTACTAAGTGCAATTGAAATTCGGCCATGATCAGTACTAGAAATAATTGTCAAGTTTCTAACCTTTTCTTCTTTAATGCAACACTTCTTCTGGTCATGTTATTTCCCCCCAACCATGAAAAGCTTTCTCCATTATCATAAGTTCCCAACATTTTAGCTTATTACAGCCACTCAAGATAAATTATCTTCATCTCATATCTTACATCTATCGCATCTGCATGCCATTCTTTTCCCCTCATGAATCCATGACTCTATGTTCATTCTCACGTGAATGTAATGATCCCTAAACCTTATTATGTGTTTTCTATGCAGATAGGTGATTTTGGAATCTTGGTAAGGTCTGGGTTCAGCGTCTCCAAAGCCCTCTTCTTTAACTTCTTATCTGCACTAGTGGCACTAGCCGGAACTGCACTGGTCAGTATTAATCTGTTGGCATGGATCAATATTCTGCTGTTCTTATCGCATTTGATTGAACCATGTTGTGTTATGCTATGTAGGCATTGACATTGGGACAGGATTCTGGTCATTCGTCATTGATTGAGGTGAGATTCTTCTTCAAGCTTCAGTAGAGATACTTTTGTCGAGTTCATAGTCGAGAGCCTCTCTTATTTCAAATATAATCTTTCAGGGATTCACTGCTGGCGGTTTCATCTACATTTCGGTTGCTGGAGTGTTGGCTGAAATGAATAATAGTGGCAAGACTACGCTAGTGAATACAGTAATCCAACTTATCTCGCTGGTATCAGGGATGGCTGTTGCTCTTTGCATCTCTCTTATTGAATGACGGTACACGCTACTTCTTGTGTTCGTAGAGAGGAGAGACGGTTGTCGTCTCCCCCCACAGGGATGAGAACAGCCTTCAGGTGTTTACCATTTACGACACATCCGGCCAGACAAAACACATGTATTAAGACTAGTGTTAGACATCTTGAATATTTATATAAATCTACAGGCAGGGGAAAAAAATTACTCCTTCCGTTTCCGTTTCAATTTATGTGACATGTTTTCTTTTTGGTCCATCTAATATGGGGGGAATTTCATAAATATGAGTGAAAGCATAAAATATTTTATAATCTACAATATAAACAAGGCAAATGAGTAAATGAGAATTCCTTTGGTGGCAGTTCTCCTGTAGCGAGGAAACTATGAAATAAGGAAGCACACTATAATGTAATGAAATACAGCAGTGTACATTGTTTCATATTCATACTCATAAGTATGCACATCTAGACACCTCAACTCATCAGGTGTCTCCTTTGTGTCAGTTGTACACTCCATCTTACAAAATGATCATCTAAACTCTTCCAAGGTTTATAGTGTCACTTTAGCATCGAGTGTTCACAAGACACAGTGGAGACAGGTTGAAGTATTTAGTTGTCAATTGAGGTGATTAGATGTATACTCTCAAAGTCAAGTTTGAGTATCTGTGTTGGAACCAGATTAAGTTATGCTCTTCAGTGAGAGAAATACAAAGAAATCATCTCACTGAGCCATAAAAAATTTCAGATACTGAACATTCAAAGATCAAAGAAATATAAGGTAGCATTTATTAGTCTGAGCCAAGAAACTGATAAATAACAAGTTAAAAGAAAATAGTAAAGTAACCAAACTGCTTGAAAAGTGAAATTCAAAGAAGAAAGAGCTAGAAAGAAACCAAGTCTATCTTGTGATATGCGCGATAAAAGAATCCAACTCTATTTGAGAAGCACCCCCTTTCTCTGTGGACTGTCTTACAGCTTCTCCCAATTCTTCTGCTCTTTTTCTAATCAGGTCTCCTTCTTCTAACGCCATCAACTTCCTCACGACATTCTCAATAGTGGATGCACTTACTTCCTCCTCGCGTTTCCCCCATTCTCTAACAAGCAGGCCTATTTTCAATATTTCCGTCACCAAGAAACCATTTATTGGTTGATCAGTGTGTATAGGCCAAGCAGCTATAGGCACTCCCATAGTAATACTCTCTAAGCAAGAGTTCCAACCACAATGACTCATGAACCCGCCTGTGGACGAATGAGCCAAGATTTCTGGTTGTGGTGCCCATTCTCTTACCACTAACCCAACCCCTTCTACTCTTTCCTCAAATCCTTCAGGCAATTCAAATTTTCTATCTTCCCTTTTAAAGATATCTCCTCTATCAGCATCTCTCAGCACCCATATAAACCTCTGTTTACTCTGCTCTAATCCCATCGCGAGCTCCTTGATTTGTCTATCAGAAAATGAAGTTGTTGTTCCAAAAGATACATAAAGAACTGATCTTGGAGGTTGTTTGTTCAGCCAATCCAAACATATATCCAAGATGTAATCGAATTTAGTAGGCAGAATAGGTCCAATTGCCCATTGTTTCTTGTTCAGACTAATTTCTTCTTGTTCCATCAAATCAATATACTTGCTTTCATTTACTTTACTTGTATTATGGATATCACCTGATCTAATATCCATACATGGATGTTGAAAATCTGATAAGTCCATAGCTTCATCTGTTGTAACTCCTTCAAGGGAAGATAGCTTTGTAAGCAATTCTTCTTCATGTTGGACAGAAATCTTTAAAAATAAGCACAACAGAATGTAGCAAAAGAAAACTGAAATGCAGTTTAATATATAGGATTCAGCATTGGGCAAAGAAGAAACATCTTGAACATTATAAGACATCATAGGATCATGAACAACGATGACTCGTCTTACTTTTGATGAAATATCGCATATGAAAGAAGCAATGGGATCGTGAAGAAGCATAGAAGCATCCCATATTGTCTCAAAGGCAATTAGTTCAGGATTTGGAAGGTCATGGAAGTGAATTTTGGCTATGTTTGAAGGATTTAACGCGTTAGCTCGAATCCTGGCTTGATGATTATGTGTTGCCAATCCAACATAGTAGACAGGAAGACCATAGGAGGATATAAAACATGAAAATTGGAGAAGTTGGTTGAGATGACCTTGAGCTGGAAATGGCACCATAACTATAGCTACTTCATCTTGTTTCAGTTTGCTAAATTCATGGTTTTCTACCTGTGTCATGGTAGAAGCAGGGAGGTAACAACTTTGAAGTTTATTCAATCTTTTATAGAAGATGTTGTTGAAGTGAGTGTGTATATATATACTAGTGGTTGAAGGCGTCGTAAAATTCTATGAAGTTAGTGTGTTCAAGTCCTACCAGCTTCATAATTATACTCATTTTTTTTAACTACAATCGTTGACACCCTTAATAACAATTCTGGTCTGCTGCTGTGTGTATGTATGTAAGAGACTAGGGGTCTTTTGGTAGTGTATTAGGAAAAACAACGCATGCATTTGGTGTGTGTATTAGTAATACCTTGTTTGGTGCACTTTTTTATGTCATGTATAACTAATGCAAGCATTAGTAATACACAATATAGAGTATAACTAATACCAAGAAATTTTAGGTATTAGTAATACATAGCATTTTAACACTTGCATTATATTATATAATTACAGAAGTAACCTCAAAGCCTTTTAAAAAACCATTTTCCATAGTACTTGTTTCAGCAAACCTTTCATCTCTCTGTACTTTGTCAATGGAAATTCAAGAGTAGGTTTCTTCTTCCTTTTGCTCAATCGACATTGTTTGCTCATCTTTACAAGGTTAGTACTCTTATCTTTCATTAAAATCTATATTTTTCAACATCTCTTTCACAATTTAAGATGAAATTTAGGTTTAACTTGTTTTTTTAATATGCTTTGAGCTCATCTATTCCACTCTTTATATGGTCAAAAATTGGGAATTTATGCACATAGATACTTATTTAAAAGCTTTATATGTATTCATTCTTATTTTTATGGCAAATATAGGTGTTATTATGGATCTTCAACCATTATTAGGTATTGAATATATTATTCTTGTGGAAATATTGTTTCAGCAAGTTCTTGTTCTCCTTATTTGTCTTTTCATGGCTAGTCATGGTCATTCTCTAAGAAGACGATGTCGAAAGAGACGTGAGGTTAGGTATCGTATGAGTGTTCGAGTTCCGAAAATCATTTCTCACTTACACT
>JAJOOH010072723.1:0-18659 GCA_029582605.1 Solanum gracilifrons
GTCATCAACTTTTTGAGTCAAATTCTATGATTCTAAACTTCTAACTCTTATCTTTATTTAATATTTATCAACTTATTACTTATATCATTATGTTAACAATGCATATAATAATTGTCTCACTTAAAGGATGTTTTTCAATGTTGTGTTGATAAAATCTTACCTAAAACTAGTAACTCAAAAAACAATATTAAGTACAAATAATTTTCATCTTAATAGTGTAATTTATTTATTTTTGAATAAATACGTATATGAAGTGTATTTATATTTTAGGTCGCGAATCGAAATTTCGCTTTAGGCCCCCAATTACGTTGAGCCGCCCCTGCTAATGTGCGGTATACGTCTTTGCTAATATAGAAGTCAAATTGTCCTATGGGAAAATTTATTAGGATTCCCATAATGTTCTTGTTTTTACACCCAAAGTGTCATTTCTAAAATAGAAGATAGAAAATAGAAAATTCCTTATTTTAGACAAAAACATATGATACATTATACATCATTGTCTATTCTGAGAAGAATAGTTAATCAATTATGAAAATAAATAAATAAATACTATTGCTCAGAAAAAATATACTTCATACATAGAACATGTCAAATAAATGTTTAGACCAACTACATTGAAAAGAGAAGAAGATGCAAGAAAAGAACTCAAAGGGAAATGGAATAGGTCCAAACTGTTAAAATTGGAGATTGACTCATTTGATACTAAGT
This sequence comes from Solanum gracilifrons, assembly GCA_029582605.1. Classification (NCBI taxonomy): domain Eukaryota; kingdom Viridiplantae; phylum Streptophyta; class Magnoliopsida; order Solanales; family Solanaceae; genus Solanum; species Solanum gracilifrons. The sequence continues at coordinate 709 of JAJOOH010072723.1, forward strand.
CATCTATCAAAATTAAGAACTAACTTATATCAAATTATAATGAAAGGAGTTTATCTCGATTGAATATAACAAAAGGGATATATTTAAATTATTTGCGATAATACAAAAAGTATTTTGCCTTTTCCGATACTAAAACCTTTGAAAATTAAGAGTATGAGGTTGAAAGTACACATAGAAGTATAATATAAGGAGTGAAAGTGTAAATGTACCAAACTTTAGGCTTAATTTTGTAAAACCTAATGTATAAGAAGATTCCTGATCCTGACAGCTAAGCGTTTACCTTAGCTGCCTTGAACTCCTTCTTACAATTGGTCCTTTTTATTATCCTCTCTGTTCACATTTTACAAAAAAAAATAAAAAATCTTGGAGCAACCCCCATCACCAATCTCTGGTAAATATTTGATCTTTTCTTCTACTTCTCATATCTGTTAAGTTTTAGTGTTTGGGTTATCACAGATTGTTATTTTATTGTCAAAGATTGTAACTTTTTCTTGTTTTTGGTTCCTAAAGATTGTAACTTTTTTTTTCTATGAGTTGTTTTCCATTAAAATCTTGCGAACCTCATTAGTCCCTTTACCCAATCTCTCTATTTTTGCAAAGATTTGTAACTTTTTCTTGTTTTTGGTTAATAAAAATTCTAACTTATATTTTTCTATTGGTTGATTTTCATCAAAATCTTGCAAACCCCATCAGTCATTTTACTAATCTCTTTTGGTTTTCAAAGATTTTGTAACTTTTACTTGTTTTGGTTGATAAAGATTCCAACTTTTTTTTTCTATGGAATGTTCTCCATCAAAATCTTGCAAACCCCATCAGGCCCTTTATCAATCTCTTTCAAAGATCTGCAACTTTTTCTTGTTTTTGGTTCATAAAGATTCTAACTTTGCTTTTTCAATGGATTGTTTTCACTAAAATTTTGCAAACCCCATCAGTTCATTACCAATTTCTTTTGGATTTTCAAAGATTTGTAACTTTTTCTTGTTTTGGTTGATAAAGATTCTATGGTTGTTCCCTTCATTAAAATCTTGCAAACTCCATTAGTCCCTTGACCAATCTCTTTTGGTTTTCAAAAATTTTGTTACTTTTACTTGTTTTGATTGATAAAGATTCTAACTTTTTTTTCTATGGGTTGTTTTCCATTGAAATCTTGAAAACCCCATCAGTCCCTTTACCAATCTCTGCTAGAATTTTGCCAAAATTTGTAACTTTTTCTTGTTTTGGTTGATAGAGATTTGATTTTTCTCTTGTTTTTTTCAAGAATGGGAAGTCACGGGAACAGTTGGGCAGATCAATGGGGCAGCCAAAACGACGTCGTAGATGAAGATTATGGGAACAAAGGAAAAAACGGCGGCGGTGGTAAGAAGATGGAGAAGGTGACGGCGGTGGCATCGGCGAGTTTTGGGAAGGCGAAATCGGCGGCGGCGGTGGGAGCTGACAAGGCGAAGGCTGCGGCGGTGGTGGGTGCCAAAAAGGTGAAGAGTGGAACTTCATTGGGGTTTAAATGGATTAAGGATAAGTGCCAGAAAAAGTAATTTTGTGTTTTACATTTGAATCATTGAAAGGTTTAGTTATATGTATACAGATTGTTTTGATGAATGAAATCTGAATATTTGAATTCTTTTTAATTTCTTGCACTTGTTCTGATTAGATATGGTATAGTCTAAATTTAACTTACGCTTTAGATAAAAAAAAAAGGTTTGGAGATCGCAGTAACAATAAAAGGTATTACTAACTTAATCATATAGTATTTGATTTGATGGTAGTATATATCAGTGTGTTGGTTGTAATATAGCTTACTCATATGGTCCTTGGCTCTTGCTATTTGATATCGTTTATGATTTACTATATTTATTTAAGTGATTGCATCTTATTGTGATTGTTACAGTTCCATTTACATAGTTGTTATTGCTTTGCTATTAGTTGTCATATGAACAAGAATATTGATTTTCTATTATCTTATGTCATAGGAGGGAGGGAGGGGTGGGGGATAATGCTTATAACTTATAAGTAATCCATCGATAACTCCTAAAGTTGACATTAATTTTTACTTAGACACCTTAACTAGACTTTATTCATTTTAGATCTCTCATATCATGTTTTGATGTGTTATTTTGACACTTTTTTTTATAATCAGCCAAATGTGTAAACTCGCCGATGACGTGTTAAAATGACAAATTAAATAAAGACATGTGACATATGTATTGAAAATAATTTTTAAATAATGAATTTTGAGTAAAAAAAAAAAAGAAAGACAAATAACTTAATGACACGTAGAACTTTTTATCCAAATAATTTTTAAACAATTAACCACTTGCTCATATGTTGTCTTCTCCACCACGCCCCACTCCTGATCCTCAACCCCGCCCCCCAGCAGATTGTCTTTCCACAGCCCCTACCCTCCCCCTCCCCACACTCAAATCATCTTCTCCACCACCTCTCATCCTTCCCCCCTCCCCAAAACCCTAACTTCTCCCCAATCTAGATTGTCTTTCTCCAAAATATTTTCATAGTAATTTAACTATTTGAAAAATAAATAAATTTACAAAAGCACAATCTCTTTGCAAAATCTAATTCGTCTTACTTGAAACTTCAAATAAAATTAAGCTCTTTAAATCTAAACAAAGAGTTTCCTATTAAAAGAATTTTCTAGAACTTTTTTTTAAAAAAAAAGATGTATTTCGATTTTTTTCAAAACATCTCGAGGAGGAAGAATGACAACAAAATAAGAAAAATTGTTTAAAATTAAATCTCTTGGTGTTGTAGCATCATTATATCTATTTCTCCATGGAAGGAGTTTAAGTTTTAGAAAATGGTGGCAAAAATGGGGAAGAAGAAGAAAATATAAAATAAAAATAGGTCAAATAAACTGTCCACACGCTGGTAAGGAGTGTATCACAATTACTATGTCATGTTAGTAAAAAGTGTCAAAATAACACGGTGAAACATGACATGAGGTGTCTAAAATGAACAAAGTTCAGTTAAAGTGTCTAAGTGAAAATTATTGTCAACTTTAGAAAGCCACTGATGGGTTACGCCATCATGGACATATTGAAGGAGAAAATGATTTAAGCCCCTTGTAAAACGAAAGAAATCATATTTTACCCCATTAATAATAAGAGAGTACTAATTATTGGTCATAAATCATGTCGATAATAAGTTAATTGAATCCCAATCTTTAAAGCACCAAGCAAGTAAAGACCAAGAAATTATGTAATAGGCTTTGATCATACCAAGCTTCATAATCACATTTATTCCTGTATTAAGCTTCTTAATTTCGTGAATAATTTCTTGTGCTAGCATGACGTTCTCGTAGTTGATGGTGGGGTTCAAATTCTTTAGTATGGTAATTATTTCCATGATAGTTGTCATTAATCAGTTTTGTTAGAAGGTTCACAAGTTAATATACATATATTTTTACTTAATTTTCTAATATAAATATAAAAATTTACTAAAAAGCCACTAGATTCATTCGAACCTTCGAACTCCCACTTAGCTCCGCCCCCAAAGAGAATATAGTATAGGGTCCAACTAGGGATGGACATGGTATGATACGGTACGATATTTGAAAGTTTTGATATCGTAATTTCGGTATTCGATTTTTAAAATATTATACCATTACCATACCAATCTAACTCGGTATTCTACAATATGGTAAATCGATAACCGTAGTTTGTTCAACTTCGACTAATATATACTCGTATAATCGAGTATTATGACTTTGACAATTAAAAATAATGTCTCAATTGTATCATCCTAGCACATTACACATGTAGAAATATATATATTCAAAATAAAGTACAAACAACTCATTTTGTTAATCAATTAAACTACAAATATATTTCAATTAAAATAGAGTCTAAACATTTAGTTTATACTGATACTAGGTTGCATATTTGTTAGTATTTTGAAAATATATATATATATATATATATATATATGATATTTATATAAATATATACTTCGATATGGTATTCGATATTTCGATATGTTATTTCTAAATATCAAATAGCGTACCGAATACCAATTTTTTTTTTAATTGTATATCATATACCATACCAAATATCATAATAAACACTTAAACTTGTATAAAATTAAATAAGTAGAGTAGTAGACACATAAGTCATATATGACATAATACATACAAAACGTCATGTTGGACACATAAAACGTATGTATCTACTTGTGTACACCCAAAATTGGAGGGCATAAATATCAATTGACACTAAATTAAATGACATTTTATGTATTATGCCTATTTAAAATGTTTCTCCTAAATAAATTTTATACATGATGCAAATTGAGATTAATCGAACCCAGATTAAAAGAAAAAGAAACCAAGGTAGAGATGAGTGAAAGCGTACGTGTCCAAACCACATCCATTACCTCTAAGTAACTACCTTACCTTACAATCACAATTCAATCAAAAAAACAAACTCCTAAATTTGGTTCTACTGACTCATGATACCAGGTATCCATACTTTCCCCAATTTCATTTTTCTTATGTAATTGCTTTGCTTGCTTTACAGGAGTTGGATTTTACTCTGTTTGTCTCATTTTAATATGAACTGTACACACTTTTAAATGATTTTTATTAGTCATAAAATAAATGAATGAAAAAGTTAGCAAGATATCAACTTTGATATAACCAAATGAATTTTGAATTGTTGAAAGTATTGTAAATTAGGGATTGCATTTTGTTGGGTAAGAAGTAAAATCAATTGTGATTTAGGATGTGTTTCGTATGAAGGAAAATGTATTGAGTTTCTTTACTTATTTTCGAGTGTTTGGTGAGTAAGTAAAATATATATTATCTCGAGCATTTATATGTAATCTCGCGAAAAACACAATGGAGTGTGATGGGGTGGGGTGGGCGTGTTTTCTAGCGAAATACTATGGGGGTGTGAGTGATGGGAAGAGACAATGAACTTTGGGAAGTCAATTTCCTCATTTTTTGTGGAACTTGTTTTCTTGCCGGGGAAAACCATATTTTCCAAAACATCCTAACCAACCAAACTTGAAAAAATTGAAATCATAAAGAAATCTCACTTGTGGACATTGTGTTCCGGACTTCCGGTATAAGCAAACTAGTGTTAAATAATCCATCTCCCATTTGATATTCTTGGTTTAGACCTTGGTCTTTTCCTCCTAGGCAGTGGCAAAATCAGGAATTTAGTTAAGGGTGTCCAAGTTATTATATATGTATATAAAGTAATTATTTACTTATATATATATATATATATATACTTGGTATAAATTTCTGACAAAGGGGGGTATGCCACTGCTCCTCGGTAAGTCTACTTCTAGTTCTAACTCAGCTAGAACCATGTACTCCAGGAATATACTCAAGAAACATGAGTCCTCAGTACTATTGGTGATACTGAAGTACATAATGTTTGCAATTTCAACACAAACGCGAGGTCTCAAACCCAAGGTGGCGTCATCAGAATGGTTTTCTCCTACCTCTACTTCCTTTCAAAAGGTATTACCACTCAATTTCTGTTTGTTAAGAGTAAAGTCAAATGTACTTTGTATACTCGTTATGCGAATGATGTTGTAGTTACCTTATTTTTAGGATAGCATATACCTTAGTCTTAGATATAATTTATGCTTCTCTATACTTGTGTATGTAAATTCTTTTGGTCTACCTTAATCAAGGAAGCTAATTTACTCTTATAAAACATATGAATCCAATGTACATGTACATTGTTTACCTCCTTTCCACAATTTGCACTTCGATTCATAGGCAGAGCCACCTTAGGCAAAGGGTGGTCTTGTGCACACCCTTTGCTACAGAGGTTAAATGTTAACTATTATGTATGTATATTTAATTTTGTACCCCTTTCGCGAAATTCCTGGTTTCATGACTGCTTCGATTGCACTGTTAAATTGTGTACATCTATCTGGAGAAAATTTCTTCATTTTCCATGACGTAATGTTGCTGCCATTACCTCTTTATAGAACTGTGTGTCACAAGGCAGCCCATTTTCTTCAAAGCAAAGTTCTTTTCTAAGAGGTCAATATCATGTTAGACACTTCCTTGGGCTCGGTCGAACTGGACAAAGAAGAAAAAATGCAGGTGAATGATGCAGTTTCATCCAATTATGTTTTTATTGCTTCTGTAAATTTAGAGGTAGCCGACTTTTTTTTTTCCTTTTGTGACTGAAATAACTATCACTACCGAATACAAAGACTTCCATTCTTTAAACCTTCGGTTATTGCCTTTTATTCTCTAAACAGAGTTAATTTTCAATGCTGCCTCATCTTGCGAGTCCTTTCATTGACTAAATTAAGTTCTTCTTTGTTCTTGCATGTCGTATCGGCATGCGAGCTTATCATATGTTTGTAGCTCCCTAGCTTTTCTTTTTGGTGTGTGAATTCCTATAGTATCACCATTGTAACTTAATTTTCAAGACCCAATAAAACGAATGATAAGACTTATACCATTTCTTCTCATAATCTATCTTACTAAGCTCTCCTTTCATCAATACAACTACTGACAGCAGAGGCAAAGCCAGGATTTTGACTCTATGGGTTCTATATACTAGAATGACGACTTCATGTGCTTATAATTGAGCTGTTAGCTGTAAAATTTATTGTGTACGTATTAATGAATTTCTTTAACACATACACTATTTGAGAAAAAGTTATTGGGTTCGACCGAACCCGTATCTAAGTTTCTAGCTCCGCCCTTAGTACTTCTGAGTTTGTTATGTGGTAGTAATACGTTGTTATGGTAAATGGAATTGTGTTATTATTGTCCCATAAACCTGTTCCATTTATTAATGTGGCCGTAACTAATCATATGATTGTTCCTTCATTTTGTTTATTGATACTGAAGGTGCTGTGGTATCACCAAGTTGTGTCCTTCCACTTACTGAGGAAAACGTCGAGAAGGTTCTAGAGCAAGTCAGGCCAGGCCTAATGGCTGATGGAGGAAATGTGGTACTACATGAGATCGATGGCCTAGTTGTAATTCTTAAGCTTCAAGGAGCATGTGGATCTTGTCCAAGTTCAACAATGACACTTAAAATGGGAATTGAAACTCGTCTTCGGGACAAAATCCCTGAAATAATGGCAGTTGAACAGATTCTTGACTCTGAAACTGGCCTTGAGTTAAATGAGGAAAATATTGAAAAGGTACAATATTTCTTATGATTAGTATTACTCTTGAGTTGATTTCTCTCACTCGACTAATAGTTATTATCTCATAAAGTCAGACTCTTGATCATCTGACATAATAACTATCAGTTGAGTGACTATATGAGAAATCAGTCCATTATTCTTAACTTATTATGAGTAGTATTTAGACACCAATATTGAAATTTCCAATAATGTCAGCTTCTTGGAGAGATAAGACCATACTTGGTAGGTGCCGGTGGTGGAGAACTGGAGCTTGTACAGATTAACGACTACATTGTTAAGGTTAGGCTAAGTGGACCGGCTGCTTCTGTGATGACAGTTCGTGTAGCTCTTACTCAAAAATTGAGAGATGCAATACCAGCTATTGCTGCTGTTCAGTTGACAGATTGAAGAAAATGCTCAGCCATACGCGCGACTACATTTTCCTTCAAGAATTTCAGCAGTTACTAAAGATTTACAGTATCATTTTTGGTATACAACATGTAGTATTCTTTATCCCTTCACTAGTGTACTCATAAATCAACACTTTTATATTGTCAATATTAGCAACTTCAATAGCAAAATGTTGACTAGTAGATATATTTTGCAACTAAACTTGTTAATGTTGAAGAGTTGTTTAACTTAACCAATTAAAAGAGAAACTATACTATTGCAGTTTACACTATCATAAGGTTCAATTGAAGAATAAAATCTCCAACAGTGGCGGATCTAGGATTTTAAGGTCATGGGTGTTCACTTTCTTTAATGTTAAGTTGCTAGCCAAGAAGGGTTTCCTTGTAGAAGCTTACTAGTATTTTTATAGTATAGTTGGAAAATAAAATACTAAAAATAGAAAAATAGAAAAGCAATTAAAAATAAAATAGAAGAAAAAGTAAGGAAATAGCAGTGAAAAAGTATAAAAAGCAGAGTAAAAATGTAAGAAAAACTTCAGTAAGGTAGATTGTGTTTGTGTTTTGACCAAGATTTGAACCCTCAACTGAAGGCATCACAGCTTGTAAACCAAAGCATCCATCAGACCTTTTGGTTTATGAGTACTCACGAATAACTTATATCAATTTTTCAGTATTTTCTATATACATAAACACAATTTTCGTTGGAGTTGGGTGCTCGAGCACTCGAAATCCTGTACGTGGCTCCGCCCCTGATCTCCAACAATAGCAACTTTAGTAACATATGTAGCATAACACTACTCGCACTAAGGTGTCATAACCTAAATTTCTGAATTTTCTTGCGAGATCTCCAATAATAAAAAATTTTATGGACATAAATCAAGTATGCAAGATAAAAATGAAAGAAAATTCAGCAGAATTACAAAGAAATAAAAATTATTTTTACAAGGAAATTCTTTTTGTCGACTTTATTTGGACAAATGAAAAGAGAAAAATAAGCGAAGAATAGAAGAATGAGAAGGTGTAAAAATAAATTAGAATCTAAATAAAAGTCTTCAGAAAATTATAATGTTACCATTATATTCTACATTAGAGAACATTCACACAATTAAATGTTGTGCAGTGCAATCCACGTTATGTGCCAAATCAACTATTTATATTTGATATGGAGTATGGACGAATATGAACATAATATTGGGTTCAATTAGAACAACATTGAGTTTAACTATCTAAATAAATTTTCAAGATAGTTTAAGAAATTGTACATGCATTTGACCTTAAATAATGTATAATTGCATCGTTATTACTTCACCCCTTAATTTTCAAAGACTTAAACATATTGGCCGCAATAAAAAAAATTGTTATATATATATACACACACACAAATATACTATACTAGTAAAATTACCCGCGCTTTGCGTGGAAATTTAATATCATGAAATTTATAAAATATACTTAAAACCTATCAGTCATTAAAACTAAAACACTATATTATCTTACATACAAGACTACGTAGTAACAAACATTACTAATGTAAAGGAAATGAAAATTATTATATCTTATCATTTATCCTTAATAACATAAGCATAAATTAATGACTATAAAAATACATATCAGGATCTGTAACATAAGCAATGGTGTCAATGAGCCACTCAACCGGAGCAAAGTACACAAGTATTTAATTGTGAAAAAGAAGAAGAATAAGAAGAGGTTTAGATTTTTTGCTGTTTTAAAATGAGAGGAAATCCATCTATTTATAGACAACAAAGGGTAGTGTGAACAAATGTTTATTGTGCCTTATCGGAAAGGTTACAACTATTTGGAAAAGTTACAACCCTTTGAAAATGTCACAACCTTTCATAAAAGTCACAAATTTTCATAAAAGTCGCAACTCTTCATAAAAGTCGCAACTTTTCATAAAAGTCGCAACTCTTCATTAAAGTCGCAACTTTTCATAAGAGTCACAACTTTTCATATATTTCACAACTTTTCATGAAAAGGGAAGACTAGTTTTGTAAATAAATAAATTAAAAGGGAATTCTTGTTTGTGGTGACACCACGTAGGCGGGCCTAAGGTTCTCTATTATATATATATATATATACTAGGTAACTGACCCGCGCTTCGCGCGGGCATAAATAATCTTTCTAAGCTTTTGAACAACCTTTTCAATAATCAACTATTATAAGAAAGGGAAAAAGTGAATTTTAGTAGGTTTTAAGAACATTTCAACAAAAATTAAATGATTTGACATTATCACATATTTCAAGAATTGTAAATATAAAATGAATGATTAAAAATATCTTGATATCTAATCGTTTCTATCTTTTACATAATTTATCATAATATATGTTTGCTGATATAATTGTCTTTTTAAAATTGAGTGATAATTTTATGTAGCAATGAAGTATCACTTTTTCTATTTTTTTGTACATGGAAAATATAGAATCTGATAATTTTATGGTTAGAATAACTCCTTGTTAAAAAAATATGTGAATATTTTCGATAATCAATATTAATTATAATTAATTTAAGACCGATAAAAAATATACACCACAACAACATAAATAATTTTTGTAGAGACAATCTACTTGTTTGAGGTCAAGCGTTCAACACTTTTCGTTATTGTTACTTTGTTACTCTAACAAAATTTATAGAAGGAGAAAAATAAATTTGAAACAACAACAAAATAATATTGTTGACCCTTTCAGAAATTCATTCTTCATCATATTGTTGCTCTGAAGGCACTTCTAAATACTTTACTAATGCAACTTTACGACTTTTTCAGAAATATGTAAGTATAATTGTTGCATTATGAAAGTACAAGTAGATCAAAATTTTGGATTCTAGACTCATGTTAAAGAAATATTCTCGAACATGAAAAAAATAAAAAATATTCTAGATAACTCAAATGCTTAGCAATAACTTGGGACATGAAGGCCAACAAATCTATGTTAATAGACATATATTTTGTAGCTTAAGATATTACTTTTATTTATAGTAGGTTTTCTTTCATATTCTTCAAATAAAGCTTGCCGAAAATAGTCAAACTCACACCAAAAATATTTAGAAGAGTCGAATGAGAAGGAAAAAAGAAAAGCATTAAATGGACGAAAGCTTTCTCCAAGTAAGATCATATACATACCAAATGGAAAATAGTCAATATAATTTTAAGTAGACAACAAACAGCGAGAAAAACATATATTAAATGGAGTAAACTATTAGATATTGAATGATGATAACAAATCATTCTAACCAGAAAACTTCCTATGTTTTGAAATAGCATACCTCAAAAAATAGACTAACACTTCAATCAACTTTCAATCCTTAAAGTACTCATAATACCCACTGATAAAACTTAGTAAAAATAGATAACTTATAATATAAAAGCCAAAAAATATGGGCATGCAAAGTTATTAACTCTCAAGTGATTTTTTTAATGAACAAGAAATTAGAGATTTGTAAGGGATTTTTTTATTGTACCTTTAACAATTTCAGTAGAGAAAACCTGTATAAATACTCAATTAATGTTTGTTATTTAATTTGCACTAACAAATACTTATAACAATTACTTTGCAAATAAACAACAAAGTTTAAGAATGTACACAAAAATAATAATTAATAATATAAGCATAAATTAATGACTGTAAAATGCATACCAGGATCTGTATCAATAGAATGAACAGAATGGAAAAAATCGAGCCCACTGAATGCACAATGTCCCCTTAAGGGAATTATTCCCCTCTAGTACCCGATGTTTAAAGGAATAGATCCTCTCAGGATAGAACAATTTTATTCACCAGTGTATTGATACAAAAACAATGGTGTCAATGAGCCACTCAACAAGAGCAAAGTACACAAATATTTAACAGTCCAGAAGAAGTTCAAAATTTTTGTTGTTTTAAAAATGAGAGAGAATTCCTTTATTTATAGACAACACAAGGTAGTGTGAACAAATGCTTATTGTGCCTTATTGGAAAGATCACAACTCTTTGGGAAAAGTTGCGACCCTTCGGAAAAGTTGCAACCCTTCAGAAAGGTCACAATCTTTCATAAAAGTCACAACTTTTCATATAAGTCGCAAGTTTTCATTAATGTCACAACTTTTCATAAAAGTCGCAACTTTTCGTAAAAGTCACAACTTTTCATGAAAGAGGAAGGCTAGTTTTGAAAATAAAATAAATTAAAGGGAATCCTGATTTGTTGTGGTGCCACGTAGGCAGGCCTAGGGTTTTATTTTATATAAATATATGATATGATTATACTTATAAACATCTATAATAAATTTTCTTATTTTTATTATTTTAATAAATTTCCATACAGTAAAAAATCTCAATTCTCTCTATATTCAAAAATCAAAATTATAACACAAACGGATGAGGCTCCTCTCCATTACTCATTCTCTCCATTTCCCCAAGTTCCTATTCGGATGGAAGCCATGTGTCATAATTAAAAATTAAAGGTTGAGATTTAATTATCTAAATCAAGGTCCTAACCATGATTAGAATAACAAATAATTTCTTTATAATATTTCCTAATTAATGTCAATCTCATAATTCTAGCTAAAAATAATCCCAATTCAGCAATATATCTAAAATTTCTCTCTTTTTTTAACACGATTTTTTACTTTTTTTTGTAATGAAAAAATCTTTTTCTATTTTGTTCTTTTTTTTTTTTTTTTGCAGTTTTGAGTTATTGAAAGAAAAAAAACAAACATTATCCATTTTTTTTAAAAAAATAAAATAAATTTGTTGATTAGTTTTCTCTAATGTTTGATGAAAATGTAAAGAAGAACAGAAATAAAATTAAAGAACTCTTGCATGACCAAAAAAGAGGAAAAAAAAATTTCTTTTTTAAAAAAACGAAGAAGAAGAAGAGCTCGTAATCAAATGGAAAATAGTGATTTTCTGAAATGACTTCTGAGATAAATTTTAGCTAGACATATGGATTTGATGTTCTTTAAAAGAAAATAAAAAATTATTTGTTATTTTAATCATGATTAGGACTTTAATTTAGGTAATTAAATCTCAGCCTTTAATTTTTAATTATGACACATGGCTTTCATCCGAGTAGGAACTTGGGAAAATGGAGAGAATAAGTAATGGAGAGGAGCCTCATCCAACACAAACGGCCAAAGATCATAAAAAAAAAACCCATTTTCTCTTTAAAAAAAAAAGAGTAAAAAATAATTATAAGCCACTGTCATTTTCTCCAACTAGAGCTGCTTGGAGTCGTTAGGGATATTTTGGGAAATATATCTTATTTGATTTTTTTCTTTTTAAGGGTCGTTAGGGATATTTTGGGAAATAGATCTTATCTGATTTTTCTTATTTAAAAAACAAGTCATTAACTAGAGCTAGAAAAGCATCTTATTTATTACTTGTAGACACTTAAATTTTATTGGATTAAATTCATACAAAATTTGAATTAAATCCATGTTCATTTAAGCTGAATGATTAATTTGAGCTTAACAAATAAATAAGCTCATTTTATTAAATTCAAAGTTAAGGTTCATTTCACCTTGAAGCCCAAACCCATATCACGTGTCACAATGACTAGGCATCCAAGACCAATAAGGCGGCGCCATGTGTCCAAATGAGGTGGTAGTCCAGTCAAATTCAAGAACCAATCACAATTTGCCAAGTGTCAATTATGACATCCTTTGTCCAATCATAAGCAACCTTGTCTACCCCATACAACTACAAATGGGGACTAGATATGACATTCTAAGGGTGTTAAGAAAACTCTTCAACAAGCATTCTGCAAGGATTGGAGAAAGCTACAACACCAATTACACAACTCTTCGAAAGAGTGGTCAACGGAGCTCTTCTCGGAGATCGACTTGAAATGACGAAGCACTTCCCAACGTTTCCGGAGATCAACCACATCTTAAGGAGGTCTACATCATCCAACAATTCGAGAAGTACAGTACTGAAGGCCCTCGAATCTTGAAGAAGTTTAGGAGAGAAGAATCAAGAGAACAACAAAATTGTACTCACAAGATTCATTAAAAAAAATCACATTTTTTCTTTTATTTATTTTGCTTGCAATTAATTTTTAGCGCTTACGGAAATTTGTTGCGAACAAATTTGGCATGCCCAATTGGGCCAATTCTACTCTTCATCTCTTTATCTTGCGAATCAGAAACTACAAAGTCAACTACTACAATGGCCTTCAGAAAGAGTAGTGATTTTTTATACAAGGACTCTACTGATGTCATATCTGTTGATCTCAGTCATGTTGGCCCGATTACTCGGCGTAAGTTCAAAAACGGTGGGCTAGATGGATCTGAATACTTCACTTCTTTGGAGACAGTGAGAAACAACAACTCTTATACGATGGTCGTAACTGCAACACCTGGGGCAATCTTGCATCCGTGTTCTTTGGAGAACTTTCTCAAATTGGCTCCAACTTTGGTGAATCTGATAATTCAATGGATTCTCCAACTTCAATGAATGTCAATGCTTTGATGGCTGACTCAACTAACATGGATGAGAAGTTTGCAATGATGGAGCAAACCATTGAAGCCTTGAAACATTCGTTTCCATTAAGCTTTCACCATCTAAAGGAGACATGCAGACCAATATTGATAATGAGCAACCTGTTTTTTGCTATATTCCACGTGAGCATCGAGAAAAGGGACAATCACTACTTGAGGAATGTACTCAACAAGTTCACCCACCGAGGAAAGAATTAAGTTACACAACATTTCAAGATTTAAAGGAGAAAATGATTGTCCCAGTTGCACAAGTCCTGTCTATCACTTTGAAGCCCTCCAAAGGCAATACTCAAGTTGGTAAGATAAAATGAAACTTGATTAAAAGGTTTTCACATTATTTGAAAAATCAGGTTACGACTTCTCAAATCCAGTGAAGTTATGAGAGCTTAGAGATGAAGTCACAGGTGAAAATATACATGGGTTTACAAAGTCTCAAATGCGATTGAGAAATTAAGGATATTATGTCACCACTCCTAGGTTTGGGTTAAGATTCAGCTTGCCGGAGCCTCTTCAGATTTCATCTAAGAAGGAAAAGGAAATAAATTCATCCTACAACACCTCTGTAGAAAAAAAAAAGGAATTTAAGGATGGTAAAACACCATGACAGACTTTGGTGTTTGCACGGATTGGAAGTTTAACACCCCGTGTCTGTTCATTTGAAAGATTGGGCCGCAGAAATGAAAGGAAATCCCCTAAACAAGTGGACAAATATGCCACCACCTCAAAGACCTTTGTATTTCATCGCTTGGAAATCAAAAGGTAGTCATTATCAGAAAGGAGGTTATTGGAGCATGAAAATTAGGATTTTTGTGATGTAACCAACAACAAAGAGATTCATAGTGTTTTCCGATCACGTATGAAGAGAAAGGTTATATTTTCAATTACCACATATGGTTCATTAAAGGTAAAAAGAAGCACAATTGTTGTTACCAACCAGTTTCATGGAGAAACTAAGAAGGAGGAAGACGAAGCCATTACAGGCTTCGAAGGAAGTTAGAGGGAAGATTCAAACTCTTTATTTAGGGCCTGTTTGAAAAGCCACCAGATAATTGGAATTTGGTGTAATTACTAGGGTAGTAATTACCGGCCTATTAATTACACAACCTAGTAATTACGCTGACGTGTTTGTTTGCCACAAAATATTACAGGGTAATTACAAGTGTATTGTTTGGTTGCACAAGTGTAATCATAAGGTTATATTGAATTTTAAAAATATAAATTAATTATTTAAAATTAAAAAATTATATTTGAATAAGGGCCTTTATAAATGTATTAAATTAAATATTTAAGATATACATATATTGTCTCTTGAAAATATATTAATTAATAAACATATGTTCTTAAATAATATTATAAAAAAATTAATTTATATTTTTTAGTTTAGTATATTTTAATTAAATTAATCATAAAAACTAAAAGTACATAATTTCTATGATAATCATGAAATGCATGTTTGACAAGAAGAGCAATATTATAATATAATGGCATAAAATTATAAAACATTTGACAAAAAGATAATCTATCAAGTCTAACTTAAAAAAATAGCTTGTAATGTAAAATATCGAGTCAATACTCCTAAAACAAATAAATTTAAAATATAACATAAGTTCTGAACTAAAAACAAAAAATTTAGCATAATACTCTAATATCAAATTTCAACATAACATACATAAATATGATTAAAAGGAAAACGTAAGTCCATAACTTTATTCAACAATGAATTTTACTTTAATTTAAAAATTAGAATACTAACAAAATCATACTAATGATTTTTTTTAGAAGATACGGCTCACATGAAGTAAAAGTTGAGAAGAAGAAGGAAATGAAATATAAATAATATTTAAAAAAATATTTTTAGAAAATCATAAATCATATATGTATATATATATAAAAGAGAACCCTAGGCCCGCCTACGTGGCGCCACCACAAATCAAGATTCCTTTTTTAATTTATATATTTTCAAAACCAGCCTTCCCCTTTTATGAAAAGTTGCGACTTATATAAAAAGTTGCGACTTTTATGAAAAGTTGTAACTTCTATGAAGAGTTGTGACTTTTATGAAGAGTTGTGTCTTTTATGAAAGGTTATGACCTTTCCGAAGGGTTGTAACTTTTCCAAAAAGTTGTGACCTTTCCGATAAGACACAATAAATATTTGTTCACGCTACCCTTTGTTGTCTAACTATAAATAGAGGAATTTCCTCTCATTTTAAAACAACAAAAATTCTGAACTTCTTCTTCTTCTTCTATACAATTAAATATTCCTGTACAATTTTTTCCTTTATGTTTCATCCTATTGTTACAGATCATGGTATGTTTTTTTACAGTCATTAATTTATGCTTATGTTATTAATTGCTGTTTTTGAGTACATGTTTTAAAGTTTGTTGTTTATGTTTCTGCAAATTATTGTTTAAGTATTTGTTAGTACAAATTAAACATCACACGTTAATTGAGTATTCATACAAGTTTTCTCTACTGAAATTGTTGAAAGTATAGTAAAAAAATTCCTTAAAGATCTATACTATTATCTCTTGAAGACAAAATTCAAATTTGGTATGCCATTGTAAGGACAGAAAGACCTTAAAAACTTTATCGCACCTTGATGTGCAAAGTGAACCAGGAAAAGAAGACAAGAATTAATAAACTTTTGACATGAGTTCAAGAATGTGCTGAATGACCTATAGAGGAATATGACTAGACTGAGTCTCATTTTGTCACGACCCGGGAGCACCCCCTAGTCGTAACCGGCGTACTCGACCTCGAAGAGGTCTAATACAAGCCTCTTAGCATTCATTCATCGCATAGACACTAAAAAACCATAAGGAATTAAAAACTTTCTTTACAAAGAAGACATTTCATTAAAAATAGCAAGCGGAAGACTTTCTAGACGTTATACATGATGTCTCAAACCATCTAATACTTTAGAGTACAAAATTCGGGACCAATCCCATACACAACTTAAACAATACTTAAAAAGACATAAAAGAACATATGGGGTATTGTCCTCGAATATATGAGGACTCACCAAGTCTTCATCTTCAACACTTAGAAACCTATCAAATAGCCATGACATGTCACCATCTCCAAATCCCTACACTTTAGTCAAAAAGGGAAAGAAAGGGGTTAGCACAATTAAGTACTAAGTATGGAAGCCATGCAAAAACATGCTAAAAAGGACGTTTATTGGAGAAACATGCTTTTATGCCATTTGGTAAAACTTCATGAAAAAAATACAAGTATAAGAGCACAATATCCAACCATAACCAACATACAAGTCATTAACCACTTTAGCACATACTCCACACATAACCCATTCCTTCACCTTAAACCATCCACCTCAAGTAACCCTTGGACAACACTTTGTGCAATGTATGGATAGCGTCCCATACCACCATCCACACTAAAGCATCATCCTAAGGCCACCAAATGTGAACTTACCACTTATCATGCTTCATATCACAAGCCATCATGCACAACTAGTACCAATGTACAACACATGAACATAATTGACAAGTAAGCCTTTTCATCATTTCTTGACCTCTATCTCAAGTTACCCAAAGCCACACTTAAGTGAAACATGAAGTGACCGCCCATACAATCTCTTCATATACACCTAAGTATTCCTAAGGGTTACCATAGATAAGGAAATTTACCATTACAATATAACATACTAAGTCAATGTTCACATATAAAACCATAGCCAACCGTATACATACTCAACATATATTCATATACAACCCATGCTTAACTTTAAAGGAACACATGCCATTTCATTACCATAGGACCTCTACCTAATATAACCTTAAGACACACTTGAGTAAGACAAGAAGTGACTGCCCATACAACCTCTTCAAGCACACTTAAGTGTTCCTCAAGATTACCTTAGATAAGGACATTTCCTTTACAACATAACATCAATAGACCA
>JAJOOH010072724.1:0-13605 GCA_029582605.1 Solanum gracilifrons
TCTACCAAGTTTGTTGGCAGATCATTAAAGAAGATATACTCTAAGCTGTCCAGTATTTCTTTTGTGGCAATACACTGCCCACGTTTATTTCTCATGCATGTTTGGTTCTTTTACCTAAGGTTGATCACCCTAATAGGTTCTGTGAATTCAGACCTATCAGCTTAAGCAACTTCTCCAAAAAGATAATTTCCAAACTACTGTGTCTCAGATTGGCCCCATTTCTTCCTCAGTTTATTTTTGAGAACCAATCTGGATTTATAAGGGGCAGGAATATTTCTAATAATATAATGCTTCCACAAGAGATCACTCATGGCATCAAGAAACCCAAGGATGGTGCCAATGTTGTTATTAAACTGGATATGACTAAGGCGTATGATAGAGTGTCTTGGTCATTCACTAGTTTAGTATTGAGAAGAATGGGTTTTGGAGAGATTTTCATTGATTTGATATGGAGGATTATGAGCAATAACTGGTACTCTGTCATCGTGAATGGTACTAGATATGGCTTCTTCCACTCCACCAGAGGTCTCAAATAAGGAGACCCTTTATCCCCCTCCCTATTTATTTTAAGGGCAGAGGTGCTGTCTAGGATTCTCAACATGCTTCATCAGAGTCAAAGATACAAAATTTTCCAAATGGAGATAAGAGGTCCTCAGATTAACCATTTAAGTTTTGCGAATGATATCATTTTATTCTCTTCCAGTACTAGGGAGTCCTTGCAATTAATCATGAAGACCCTTACCACTTATGAGAATGTTTCTGATCAACTCATAAATAAAAAGAAGAGTCACTTCATGGTTACTGAACATATTCCTCTTGATACTACTGAGATGATTAAGGAGGTCACTGGTTTCATACAAAAGAGTAGTCCAATCAGTTATCTTGGTTGTCCACTCTATATTGGTGGACAGAGGATTATATACTATTCAGACCTGGTAGCAAAGGTGACGAAGAAGATTACTGGATGGCAATCTAGACATTTAAGGTTTAGAGGCAAAGCTACTATGGTGAAACATGTTTTGCAATCAATTCCCATCCATACAATGTCTGCTATTTCTCCTCCTAAAACTACTATCAATTACATGACTTGACCATAACTGACTTCTTTTAGGGTTGGGATAAGGAAAGAAAAAACTACCATCGAGCCTCATGGGACACTTTGAGTCTGCCTTATGATAAATGGGGTATTGGAGTAAGAAAACTGGAGGATGTATGCACTGCTCTACAATATAAACAATGGTGGAACTTTAGGACCAAAAACTCGTTATGGGAGCAATTTTTGAGGGCAAAATACTGTCAAAGGGCAAATCCAGTTGCCAAGAAGCTTGACACAGGTCAATCCTTGATTTGGAATTACATGATGAAAAATAAAGGTAAGGTGGAATCACATATTACTTGGATTATCTAGTTAGGTAATAGCTCCTTTTGGTGGGATGATTGGTTGGGGATGGTCCTCTTGCACAGCACTGTGATTACATCACTAGCCTCAACAACACCACTATAGATCAGTTCCTTGTGCACGGGCAATGGAATGAAATTCTTGTTAGACAATGGGTTCCTCCCATAATGGTTCCCAGAATTCTTAGCACTGTAATTCAGTACCAAGCTGGAATTATGGATGAGCCTATTTGGAAACCTAATGACAGTGGACAATTCTCTTGTTCATCAGCTTGGAATCTCATCAGACAGGGAAAAAGTAAGATTATCATTGGTACAGGTATTTGGCACAAAAACATACCCTTTAAAGTGTTATTTCTCATTTGGAGAACGTTGAGAACTAAACTCCCTACCAATGACAAAATGATTACCTTTGGTTTGGAACCTGCTTTGTGTTCATGTTGTCATAGACCTGGCGATGAAACATTGAACATATATTTGTGTCAGGACATTTTGCTAACCACCTGTGGAGTTATTATTCGGAAACTTTTGGTAAACAACATAGTCACACAAATTTGCCCAACCTACTATTGAATTGGTGGGAACAGGAACACAAGAGTGAAGTGCAGAAGTTGCTGATTCAGCTCTTTCCTATCATTATCTGCTGGAATCTATGGAAAAATAGGTGTGTAGCTAAGTATGGTGCTAAATAGTCCAACACAGCTAGATTTAAGTTCTTAATTTTAAACGACACTCTCCACTTGCTCAACACAGCCTATCCATATATACAATGGGCCAACACCTGGACAGATTTGATCAAAATGGTGGGCAGTTGCAGTCTTGAGACAAAAATCAGAACTGTGAGTTGGGAAAGGCCTACCCAGGACATATTCAAGCTGAACACTGATGGTAGTGCACTCACTAATCTGGAGAAAATTGGAGGAGGAGGTATTTTGAGAGATTCGGATGGTAAGATGGTTTATGCATTTGCCATTCCCTTGGGCAGTGGCACTAACAATCTGGCTGAGGCTCAAGCTGCCATTCACGGTCTTCACTGGTGTGTACAACATGGCTTCAAAAGGATTAATTTGGAAGTGGACTCTGAAATGCTTACTAAATGGATCAATCATATATCTAAACCACCTTGGAGAATTAGACACTTTATTCAAGAATTGAGGAACCTTATTAATCAACTCCAATATTTTCATTGCAATCACACATATAGGCATGCTAACTGTACAACTGATTTTCTATCATAAATCTGATATTCTTAAACAGTTTTACACTCATCTTCAACTCCCCAATGCTTCCAAAGGAAGTTACCTATTGGAAAGAATGGGAATGACCAACTTTAGGAGGAAAACGTTGAAAAGAATTAAGCAACCACCTTGACTTTTTGCCTTATTAGTTTTATTTTAGGTTGTCTTTTTCAACCAAGCTATGCCTTAATGATATAGCTTCTTTGAATAAGTTAGTTTAAGCCTCTTCCTTGTAAGGGGAGAGAGTCTCCCTTATTTATGCATTTCTAGAATTTGTATTGAGAGGAGTCCTCTCCTTAGGTGTGTTCTTCTAGTTTCCTTTTATTGTAAGGGGATGAGGGGACATGCCTTAGTAGGAAGGTCTACTCAGAATCACCATAGGATCGGAGGTAAGGTTTATGTCCCCCTCCTTGTACTTTTTATTTTTATATATGTTAATGCCTGGGGGTGCTGCTAAGCCCATGACCCCCTCAAGGGTCGTTCAAATATTAAAAAAAAACCATTCATCTTAAATCCTAAACCAAAACCCTAAACCCTAAACGCTAACTCCTCAACTTTGAACCCTAAACCCTATACTATAAACCCTAAACCAATAATTCTAAACCCTAAACATAAACCCTAAACCCTAAATTCTAAATGCTAAGCTTTAAACCCTAAACCCTAAACCCTAAACCCTAAACCTTAAACCCTAAACAATAAACTTTAAACTCTAAACCCTAAACTCTAAACCCTAAACCCTTAACCCTTAACCATAACCCTAAATGATTAACCTTAAACCTAAACCCTAAACCCTAAACCGTAAACCCTAAACCCTAACACTAAACCCTACATCCTAAACGCTAAACATGGAACCCTTAACCTTAAACCCTAAACTATACACATCGAACCCTAAACCTTAAACTATAAACTCAAAACCCTAAACCTTAAGCCTTAAATAGTAAACATGGAATCCTAAACCCTAAACCATAAACTTTGAACCCTAAACCCTAAACCTTAAACCCTAAATCCTAAACCATTCATCCAAAACTCTCAACCAAAACCCTAAACCCTAAACCCTAAACCAATAACCCTAAACCCTAACTCCTAAAGTTTAAAACGTTAACCTAAAATCAATAAATCTTAAACCCTAAACCCTAAACTTGGAACCCTAATCCTTAAACACTAAACTATAAATCTTAAATCGTAAACCCTAAACCAAAAATCCTTAACCCTAAACCCTAAACCCTAAACCCTAACCCTAAACCATTAATCCTAAACCCAAAACCCAAATCCTAAACACTAAACCTAAATACCAAACTCTAAACTCTAAACCCTAAACCCCAAACCCTAAATCCTAACCCTAAACCCTAAACCCTAAGTCCTAAATTCTAAACTCTAAACCCTAAACATGGAACCCTAAACCATTTATCCTAAACACCAAACATGAAAATCATAACCCTAAACCCTAAACCATAAACTTCAAACCCTAAACCCTAAAATATCAACACTAAACCCTAATGCTAAACCATTAAACCTAAACCCTAAACACTAAATCTTAATCCCTAAAACCTAAACCCTGAATCAAAAACCAAAAACCATAGACCATAGATGCAATACGCTAAACTCTAAACTCATGACTGGGAACTCTAAACCCTAAACCCTAAACCATAAACTTCCAACCCTAAAGCCTAATACCTAAACCTAAACCCTAAACCATAAACCCTAAACCATAAACCCTAACCCCTAAATCCTAAATCCTAAACCCTAAACCATAAATCCTAAAGCTTAATAAACTTTAACCCTAAACATGGAACTGTAAATCCTAAACTATAAACACTAAACCCTAAATCTTAACCCATAAATCCTAAACCCTAAACACTAAACTTCGAACCCTAAACCCTAAACCAAAAATCCTTAACCCTAAACCTTAAACTCTAAACCCTAACCAAAACTATTAATCATAAACCATCAACCCTAAACCCTAAATCCTAACACTAAACCCTAAACCCTAAGGCCTAAATTCTAAACTTTAAACCCTAAACCCTAAACATGGAACCCTAAACCATAATCCTAAATGCTAAAGATAAAACCCTGAACACTAAACCGTCAACCATAAACTTTGAACCCTAAACCCTAAAACTTAAACCCAAAACCCTAACCCTACACCATTAACATTACACCATTAACCCTAAATCCTTAATTCTAAACTCTATACTCTATACTCTAAACCCTAAACCCGAAACCCTAAACTCTAATCCCTAAACAATCATTTTTGAACCCTAAACCCTAAACCCTAAACTCTAAACCCTAAACCCTTAATCGTAACCCTAAACCATTAACTGTAAACCTAAACCCTAAACCATTCATTCTAAACCCTAAACATTAACCCAAAACCCTAAACCCTAAACCATAAACTTTGAACCCTAAACACTAAACCCTAAACCATAAACTTTGAACCCTAAACCCTAATCAAAAACCAATAATCCTAAACCCTAAACCTTAAATCCTAAGTCCTAAATTCTAAACTCTAAACCCTAAACCCTAAATATGGAACTCTAAACCATAATCATAAATGCTAAACATGAAACCCTTAACCCTAAACCCACAACCATAAACTTTGAACCCTAAACCATAAACCATAAACCCTAAACGCTAAACCTAAACCATTAATCCTAAACCCTAAGCCCTAAACCCTTAACCTTAAACCCTTAATTCTAAAGTCTACACCCTAAACCTTAAATTGTAATCCCGATACAATAATCTTCGAACCCTAAACCCTAAACCCTAAACCCTAAACTCTAAACTCTAAACCCTAAACCCTTAACAAATCACTTCTCTATTTTCCAATTTTTTTCTCTCTCTAATTTCTCTCTCTAAGTGGGACTCTCCCAAAAATTTGCACAACTGCTACAGTTCCAACGGCTAGCTCACCAGCTGGAATGGCGCGTGCGCCGCCGATGAACCTTTCCAGGCCGCCGGACCAAGCCAATCTGAGGCGCTCTGAGGAGACGAACAAAACCCACCAAGAATCACCATTTAATTCATCCTATAACTCTCGAATTCACAAAATACAGAGGTGATGAATATCGCGATTTCAGAATGGGAGCTGGAAGGGATTAAGAAAATTATTTCCCCAGGTCGAGATAAGCTGATTCATCGAAATCTATTTAGTGGGAATGATTCTACTAATCAAGGGCTACAACATACTCAAAAATCACATGATTTCATCGCGCCAATTGCGAGATCTGATTAGGCGATTTCTAGGAAAATCGCCGCAAATTCACCTGAGTTGCGCCTTCAGATTTGTTTAAGTTCCCACCAATTTCATGGAGATTTGACCACTGGTGATTGTTCACCTGGTGAAGAGGTACATCTCACAGCAATCTCAAGTAAAATGGCCGGTCAAATCACCAGCGACATGAACTCCTGTGGGCAAGCAATCGATGGTGACGACGGAGCCACTAGGGGCAATTGTTCGTTGGACGAGGAGATCCACCTGACCAACATATCCACCAATTTAGCTCAGGAACACAGCCAGAAGGAGATTCAAATGAGTTTCCTAAATTCTACAACAAATCCACAAAATGAGCTTGAAGAACTCAACTGCAGAATTGAAGCATAACAGCAAGTAACGTTTTCCCAAGATCAGGCAGGGCCTAATGGTCAAAAACAAGATCACAATGCTATAGAGAAACAAAAAATAGTGATGGAATCTAAACAAGTAGCTACGCGACTATACCAGGACCAAATTGATCGGCACGACAATACAAGTTCTGCTAATTTGGAAGTCATTGACATGGAGAGTTCATCACATTTCTCATTTGGAGTGAAACCAATGGACACAATTCCCAGCAATGGAGGACAACAAAGACCAAGTAAGAATCCTAAGTATAATAATGAACTTGATCATGACTATATGCAGAAACTACAACAAACAAATACCACTTCATTAAGCAAAAACCTAAGCGGGGAGAGTACTCAGGCAGGTAAGTCCTCTCACTCTAACTCTAGTAGAAATGTGGCTAACTTGAGTAGTAGTGATGTCCATGTGAATGACAATGCAAATGAGCAAGAGAATGTTATGAGGGATGAGCAGGAAAAAGGCAGGGGAGACACTGAAACCCAACAATAGGTTAATCGACATCAAAGTAGTGTGAGAGATAAAAATTTATCTCAACCACCTAATCAAGGAGGGAATGCTGAACCAAATAACTATCATAAGTTCTTCCCTAAACTTTCTAGCAATTTTGATAGACATACCAGTTCTAATCAAAAGAGTCAGCAAATAAATCAGCCCAACCAATCCAAAGAGCCCCGCAATCCCAACGAGAACAAAAATACCAAACAAAATCAGAGTATAGAACCTGCTCCTTACACTGTGGTGCAGACTCTAGCTGCTAGGCTCAGGCAAATTCATGCTACGCAAACTACTTCTACAGAACTTGTCCCCCCAGGCATACTACTAAACAGGGCCAACCTGCTGTGATCTACGATATGGATGACTTCATGAACAAATAAGTTGTGGACTGTAAATATACCCTTATAGGTAAATTCAGTACCACCATGCCGAAGATAGAACTCATCAGGAAGAGCTTTATCCTACAAACTCAGCTGAATGGGGGGGGGGGTGAGTCAACATTACTCACTATAATGCTAGGCATGTGTTTATTGATTTGGAAAATGAATTGGACTATAACACTGTATAGACACAACAAAGAATGACCATTGAAGGCAAACTCATGAGAATACAAGCTTGGACTCCCAATTTTAGACCTGAAGAAGAAACACCCATTGTTCCTATATGGGTACTGCTGCCAGGCTTACCGTGGCACTACTTCAAGAAGGAATTCATCACTCCTCTGCTAGAGTCTTTGGGAAAAGTTTTATATTTAGATACAACTTCAATTAATTAAACTAGAGCTAGTATGGCCAAGGTAAAAGTCCAAGTAGACCTTACCAAGGCTAAACCTCGACATGTTTGGATTGGTTTGGATAATGAAGATCTCACTATAGGGAGATGGCAACCAATTGAATATGAAAATATCCCTCCTTACTGTGCATACTGCAAACATCAAGGTCACATGATAGGGGATTGTAATTTCAAAACAAGGGATGAGGACTTCAAACGAAGAAAAGAGTTAGGAGTAGAAATGAAAAACATAGATAAAGATGAACAAGGGCAACAAGGAAATGATCACAGACAAGTCAGGCCAAGGGAACAAGAGGAACAACAACACCAATACACCAAGGAAGGGAGCAACCAGCAACAACCTGAACAACAAAAGGAAGAAGAATGGCAAGTGCCAAAAAGAAGAAACAATAAACCACAGGAGGAGAAAACACAGAAGGCAATGTGGAGACCAACCTCACCACAGAAAAAAGTGTCAAAAGAACACCCACAACCCACAGTTCAGCAAACAGGTATAAGCATCATTTCTAATCATAATTCTTTTACTAACCTTAACATGCAGGGAAAGCAGACTGAAGATATTCAGGGGCATAACAACAATGAAGGGAAAACACGACAAGGAACACAAAGTAGGTCTAAAACAGACCATAACCAAAAAGAACAGGCAATGAAAACAGAAAACCAAACAAATAACAAGAGCACATGTATTGACTCAATGCTCCCAATTCCCATAAACCCCAATACTTCTTATCTTAATGGCATTGTTGAAGTTGAAGGAGGGAGGGATGGATGGGGGATGTCAGGAGAGACTTACTAACTTGCAGGAAGGGGGGTCCAAAGGGGGGAATTTGAATCATGTTCTGCATGAGGGTACACACTTTGACCATAGTCCAGACCTTAGAACTCCTGCTACCACTACAATCCAACATCCTAATTCAAATCAGCAGAAGGTACAGCAACCAGAACAATCAGGAGCAGGTAAACATGGTGATACAGGAAAAAACAAGGAAAAATAGCAAGTGGAAGTCAGACTTGCAGGTAAACACAATAAAGGCTCCATGGCAAAAGATATGGGGGGCCAAAGCAAGTACCAGTAACCAAGGAAACACTCCCAAAAGCAAGAACAAACCTAGCAACAAAAAGAAAGAAGCTGCTAAAAAGAGACAGAACATACAACAAAATAGTGATCAACAGGAAAAACAACAAAAGGAAGAGGATGTCTGTAAGAAGTTTATTATGGTTGATGGCCAACTGGGCATGGATATCACTCATCTACGAACACAATACATGAACCCTCTTATTACTGTCCCTCCAGATAAAAGGTCTGAAAATTGTCAAATGAATAAGGGTCCTTTAATTGATGAATACGCTATTGACAACTCATAAGATTAACTTGATGTGGATAATCAATCCCTCAGGGACCCTGATGAGGATGATGAGACTAGTGAGCTACTGATTAGAGCTTTCAGTCCTCACCCGGATCAAAGTTTGGCAGATGAAATTCCCCAGGTGACTAATAAGCAAAGATTATCCCCTAGAGCATACACCATGATAAATTCTATTTCAAAAATTAGGATATCAACACTGTCACTGTTGGCAGACCAAACACCAGACTGTTTATTTCTAGATCATCCCAATGATTAGTACAATTATTTGGAATGTGAGGGGGATCAACACCCAAGGTGTAATTGAAAGAATCAAAATTCTAAAGAAAATGCATCAACTCTCTATCATTGTTAACCTTGAACCTTTCTCAGACACTACTCATATTCAAAATTTCAAAAACCAACTAGCTATGGAGCATGCTATGAGTAATGGCAATGGCAAAATTTGGATTTTTTGGAACATGGACATTGATTGTGTAATACTAGAAGAGGATGAGCAACAAATTACTTGTGACATTGGCCATAATGAGCTTCAGACTCATTTCAACATTACCTTAGTGTATGCCAAGTGTAAAGATCATCTTAGAAGACCTTTATGGGACATAATGTTATTTCATGCTGCAGAATCTAACAAACCTTGGTGCTCTGTGGGTGATCATAATGTTATTACCTCTATTGAAGAAAAACTGGGAGGAGTTCCCTACAACATGAGAGAAAGTTTGGAATTCATTGTTGTTATTGAAGCTTGTGGTCTTGTGGATTTAGGCTTCAATGGACAGAAATATACTTGGTCCAACAACAGAGGTATACAACAGAGTATGGAAAAGGTTGGACAGAGCTCTAGTTACTGATGCTTGGTTAGAAAAGATGTCTCAGACTACCATCACTCATTTACCATCTGTAGGGTCAGATCACTGCCCCCTACTGATGGAAATGACTCCAAGAGAGAAAGATCATATAAAATATTTTAAGTTCCTTAATTTTTGGGCTGACCAACCTAAGTTTCTTCACATAGTAAATGCATGTTGGGAAAGGACTATAGAGGGTAACAACATGTGGAGATTTCACCAGAAATGAAAAAGGTTATCCAACACTCTTAGCAACTGGTCCAGAAAGGAATATGGGGACATTTTCACTAATGTGAGAGAGTATGAGGAGAGGGTCAAAACTGCTGAGGAGAATCTAATTCAAGAGCCTAGTGATACCAACGGGAATATTCTTCATGAACTCAATGCAGAGTATATCAGATTTTTGAAGATAGAAGATTCCATGTTGAAACAAAAGACTCAATTACATTGGTTCAAATAGGGTGATTGCAACACAAAATACTTCCACTCTCTGATAAGGGGAAGACGAAGGAAGTTATTCATTCACAAGCTTAGAAGGGGAGATGGGGAATGGATACAGGGTGATGATATTATTGCTGAGGCTGCCTATGACCATTTCCAGGAAATATTTACAGGGCTAAACAAATTCATCAATGAGAATGCATTCGAGTGTATCCCTAGAATAGTCAATCAGGAGCAAAATAATAGTCTGACTATCATGCCTAACCTGGAAGAATTGAAGGAGGTGATTTTTTCTGTGAATCCTAATTCTGCAGCTGGTCCGGATCGAATGAATGGTTATTTCTTTCAAAAAAATTGGAATATTATCAATCATTACCTCCTTGATGTCATCCATGCATTCTTTTGTGGTCAAATGATCCCAAATATTTTTCTCATTCTTGCATTGTTCTTCTTC
Source organism: Solanum gracilifrons (assembly GCA_029582605.1). Lineage (NCBI taxonomy): Eukaryota > Viridiplantae > Streptophyta > Magnoliopsida > Solanales > Solanaceae > Solanum > Solanum gracilifrons. Next base: position 10,653 of record JAJOOH010072724.1, read on the forward strand.
CTAAGGTGAACAACCCCAACAAACTCACTGAATTTAGGCCTATCAGTCTTAGCAACTTCACTAGCAATATCATATCTAAAATAGTAAACTCTAGACTTAGTCCTATTCTACCTAACTTGGTTTCTCTTAACCAATCAGGATTTGTCAAAGGGAGAAGCATATCAGAAAACATTATGCTGGCACAAGAGATCATTCACCAGATTAAGAAACCAGATATTGGGAGCAATGTCATTATTAAATTAGACATGGCCAAAGCATATGATAGGGTCTCTTGGTCTTATATATGTTTGGTGTTATGAAGAATGGGGTTTGATGAGGTCTTTATTGATATGGTTTGGAGGATCATGGCTAACAATTGGTATTCTATTATCGTCAACGGCAAAAGACATGGTTTCTTTCACTCCACCAGAGGTCTCAAGCAAGGTGATCCATTATCCGCGGCCCTATTTATTTTAGGTGCAAGGGTCCTATCCAGATCCTTAAACAGACTACACAGCAATCCAGATTACTTTAGTTTTTTCATGGAACCAAGAGGTCCCTAAGTGAACCACTTAAGCTTCGCTGATGATATTATACCCTTCACTTCAGGAAGGAAGAAAACTCTTATACTCATTATGCAAACCCTGAAGACTTATGAAGAGACTCAGGCCAGCTTATTAACAGTGACAAAAGTCACTTCATGGCCCATACTAGTGCCTTCAATAGCACTAGGGATAGGATCAAGAGGATCACTGGTTTCAATCAGAAGGACGACCCTCTTACTTATCTTAGCTACCCTGTATTTGTTGGTAGGCCAAGAATTATTTATTTTTCTGATCTTATTAACAAAGTGCTATGCAGAATTACAGGTTGGCACACAAGATTGTTGAGCTATGGAGGTCGAGCAATCAAACATGTTTTACAATCTCTACCTATTCACCTCTTATCAGCAGTGACCCCTCCTGTTACTGTCCTAAATCAGGTTCAAAGCATCATGGCTGACTTCTTCTGGGGATGGAGGAATTAGAAGAAAAAATACCATTGGGCTTCTTGGAAAAACTTAAGCTTTCCTTATGATGAGGGAGGTATTGGCATGAGAAACCTTAAGGATGTATGCAAAACTTTTCAATACAAACAATGGTGGTGTTTTAGATCCAGACAAACCCTTTGGGGAGGTTTTCTAAAGGCTAAGTATTGTCAAAGATCCAATCCTATTAGCAAGAAATGGGACACAGGAGAATACCTGACCTGGAAACATCAAATGCAAAATAAACATAAGGTTGAGAAGCACATTCTGTGGAAACTCAACTCAGGCAATTGCTCTTTTTGGTGGGACAATTGGCTTGGTGTTGGACCCCTTGCTCAGTTGTCTTCCGACAGCAATAGACTCAACAATATCACTGTGGTAGAATTTTGGATCGAGGCAAAATGGAACTTTAAGATGCTCACTCAACAAGCTTCTAGAAACTACCTCCTTGACATATTGTCCACAGAGCTCTACATAGAGCAGGATATCCCTGACCAAGCCATCTGGAAACTCAACAGTGATGGAATGTTTACATGTTCTTCTGCATGGAATGAGATCAGGGAGAAGAGGACCAAGACGATGTTCAATACATTCATTTGGCACAAGAGTATCCCTTTTAAAACTTCTTTCCTTCTGTGGAGAACTTTACGTTGTAAACTTCATACTAATGAAAAACTAATCAGCTTTGGCAATGATCCTACAAATTGTTTTTGTTGTAGTTACAGGCTAGGGCTGGACAACATTGAACACATCTTCAACAATGGACACTTTGCTACCTACGTGTGGAAAAGCTTTGCTGCTGCTGCTGGAATCATAACAGATCACAGTTCACTGCCTCAGCTCATTGTGCAATGGTGGTCAGCTAAGTACAACAATGCAGCACACAAGCTACTACGACAACTACACCAATATTCATTTGTTGGAACCTTTGGAAGAATCGTGTAACGTCCCATATTTTGCATATACTAGTTTTATGTGAGTAGTGAGGGTTTGAGATAGGTTTGACAATATTCGAAAGAGGTTTGAGGCTAAATAGTGTAAGTAAAGTATAATTTGTCATAGTAATCAACCTACTTGCTTAAGCTACTGATTCGGATGTGTAATTAAGTTACTTACGTACATGTGTAGCTTACGTAGAAAGGATAACATAGGTTCTTAATGGTAGATTAACTGCTGACCTACTTAAATAAGTGGTAGGTAGGTGATGCACCTACTTAGGAAATATGTGGACTGCATTTTAAAAGAAAATGGCAACTAGGTGATGCAGCTACTTAGAGAACTTGTGGCAGAAATTAAGGGAGTGATGTACCTGCTTACTTAAAGTGAGGGACTAGATATTTCTACACATTTCTTAATGTAAAAAACGTCCATAAAGGACCCTTAAGAGAATGAAATTCATTTGATATATCTCTCACTTGTTCTACAACAATTTACTCCCAAAAAGAAACCCTAGAAGCTCCAAAGTGCTGGACTGCAAGTTCACCATTAAAAATCTGAGAAAACCCTTTATTTTTTCAAGTCCAAGTTGGTGTAACATCTCCCATCTTAAGAAATTCAAGAGGAGGAACTGATTTCACCTTGAGGTAAGGCTACTGCCATATGTTAATTTTTTTTCATCCCTCTTTTGTGCTTGAATCGGTTAGGGGATTTGGTATGTGATTGAGCTGAGAATTGTTCCTTTTACATGGTGTTAGATTAGGGAATGTTCTGGTTGATTGTGCATGTTGGGACAACCATGGAGGGGAGTCCCCTTTAACTCAATTATTAGCCCATTTGAGCATTTTAAATGTAATGTTAGTTGGATGCTCAAGGGATAGTAGTCGAAAACCGTGAGTTCATATTGCCACTACCACATTCTGATGTTTAGAAACTGATTTGTGCATAGTAACATAAGAAGGCATGTGCAGAAGTCATGAGAACTTGTGAAAGGATAAAACGGTAAAGGGT
>JAJOOH010072725.1:0-20752 GCA_029582605.1 Solanum gracilifrons
GAGATTTTTCTTGGATACTCCCAACTTAGCCCTTAGAACTTCAAATTTCCCCTTAGGAAGAGCCTTGGTCATGATGTCTGCAATCTGCTGATCTGAGCTGCAATGAACAAGTTGAACTTCACCATCCTTCTCTGCTTGCCTGATAGCGTGAAACTTCACATTTATATGCTTGCTACGACCATGTTGCACTGGATTTTTGGCCATAGATATTGCTGACTTGTTGTCAACCTTAATGACAGTAGCTTCAATGTCATTTTGCTCCAGATCTCGTAGAATCTTTCTTAACCATAAAGTCTGATTAGTTGCACCAGCAGTTGCGATGTATTCTGCTTCTGCAGAAGATTGAGCTACCACCTCTTGCTTCTTTGAATTCCATGAGAACATACTTGAACCAAGTGTAAACGCATATCCAGAAGTGTTTTTCATATCATCAACGCTTTTTGCCCAATCACTATCTGAATAACCCATCAGTTGCCCTTGCTCTTCCCTTTTAAATCAAATACCATAATCAGCAGTTCCTTTGATATATCTCAACGTTCGTTTAGCAACACCAAGATGAACTTGACTTGGAGCTTGCACAAACCTCGACAGTACACTTGCCGCGAACATGAGATCGGGTCTTGTTGCAGTCAAATACAGCAAACTACCAATCAGACTTCTATAAACTGTTTGATCAGCCCTGTCACCTCCTTCAAACTTCGAAATCTTTTCATTGTGAACCAGTGGAGTCGGTACAGACTTGCATCTCTCCATCTTGAACCTTTTAAGAATATCCCATGGATATTTTCTCTGAGAAATAAAGATTCCAGTAGTAGCTTGATGAATCTCCATTCCTAGAAAGTAACTCATTTCACCCAAATCTGACATTTCAAACTTGGTCTCCATTTCTTGCATGAACTGATTCACTATTGCTTTATTGCTTCCTGTTACCAGAAGATCATCAACATAGAGTGACACGACAAACACATCTCCTCATTTAGCCTTCTTCACATGTAAAATGGCTTCATTTTCATTTCTCTAGAAGCCACAATGAATAAGATGATCATCAATCTTACTGTACCATGCTCGAGGAGCCTACTTTAATCCATACAATGCCTTATGAAGTTGGTAGACTTTATCCTCCATTCCTGCAACTTGAAAGCCTTCTGGTTGATCAACATATATCTCCTCTTGCAACAGTCCATTTAAGAATGCAGATTTCACATCCAAATGATACAGCTTCCAATTTGATTGAGCTGCCAAAGCAAATAGCAGCCTTATTGTATCATGTCGTGCAACAGGTGCAAACGTGTCCCCATAATCCAGACCTGCAACTTGCGCATAACCTTTCACAACAAGCCTTGCTTTGTATTTATAAACTGAGCTATCTGGATTAAGTTTGGTTCTATAAACCCACTTCACCCCGATCACATTTCTGTTTTTGGGTTTATCAACCAACTTCCAAGTATCATTCTTTTCTATCATACCAATCTCCTCTTTCATGGCTTCAATCCAAACTTCATGTCTTGATGCTTCTTGATAGCTATTTGGTTCCGAGATTGCAACATTACATCTTTCATATATCTCGGAAAGAGACCTTGTCTTCAAAATTGGCGAATCAAGTGAGGATTCCCCGTCTGATTCTTCATCTTCTTCTAGAGTTTCAGACCCAAATGATTTGATTTCAGGCAGCGGACTCATGTTCTGAAAAACTGCATTATCTTTCTCAATTTGCTCCTTATCCCAGTTCCAATAAGCATGCTCATCCACGACTACATCTCTTCGGATTGAAATATTTTTTGTTTGCAAGTTGAAAACTCTATAACCCTTGGCTTGTGATGAATAACCAATAAAGATCCCCAATTCACCTTTTGGTTCAAGTTTGCTTCTTTTGACAGAAGGAACATGAGAATAACATATCGAACCAAAAACTTTTAGATGATTGGCAGATGGTTGTATTCCACTCCATGCCTCAATATGAGTCTTTTCATCCACAACTTTTGTTGGCAGCCTATTTAACAAATACACTAAAGTATGAATAATTTCTGCCCAAAATCTTTGTGGCAGTTTCCTTTCCATCAACAAACATGTTGCCATTTCAACTACTGTTTTGTTCTTCCTCTCCGAGACTCCATTTTGTTTGGGCGAATAGCTTACTGTCAACTTGTGATCAATCCCCATATCTTCACAATACTTATTGAACTCATTTGAAGTGTATTCGCCACCATTGTCCGACCTCTAAGCCTTTAGCTTAACCACTTTGTCTTTCCGCAAAAGCTCTAAATTTCTTGAAAACTGAAAATACTTGAGACTTGTTACTCAGAAAATACACCCAAGTCATCAATAAAGAGCACAAAATATTTATTGTGTCCCAAAAATGATGCCTGCATAGGTCCACACACATCAGTTTGAACTAGTTCAAGTTTTTCAGTTGCCCTCCAGGTAGCACTTTTAGGAAATGATTTCCTGTGTACCTTATCCATCTGACATGACTCACAAACTTCTTTAGACAGTGAAATCTCAGGTAAATCCTTAGTCAAGCCTTTTTCATACATAGACTTTAAAGTAGCATAGTTAAAATGACCATATTTTTTGTGTCACAACCATGACTCATCCTTACTTGCAAAATTTGCACTATCATACCTCCCATTTAAAGGAAAAGTTTTATCCACCATTCTTACTTTAACAATTAAACTATCTTCGGAGTCAAAAATCGAACAATGTTTGTCCTTAAAAAATAAGGAATTGCCTTTAGACATCATTTGAGCCACACTTAACAAGTTACATGCTACAGAAGGAACATACAACACGTCATGTATAAACTTTGTACCTTGTGTAGTCTGAAAGGAAACTGAACCCTCTCCATGTGCATCAACTATTTCACCATTTCCCATCCTAACTTTAGCTTTGAATGACTTGTCAAGTGTGTGAAACAAGAGCTCATTGTGTGACATATGACTCGTACATCCACTATCTATGAACCATGAGGATTTGTTGGCTTTGTTTTCTACATGAGAAGCCATAAACAAGATTTCTTCTTCATGTTCGGACTTTTCAACAAAATTTGCTTGCTGCACATGGTTTTGTTGTGGTTGATTCTGCCTGGCCTGCAATTTTTCTCAATATGACCCATCTTTCTACAGAATCTACACTGAATCGTTGGCTTTCCTTTGAACTAACAATCTTTTTCTTGATGATTGGTTCTTTTACAGTGGCTGCAAGGTGGAAACTTCCCTCTCTTTGAAGATTCCTTCCTTGATTTTCCATTTTCTAATTTATCTCCTTCTATCTTTCTATTGTCCTTCATAGGCTGTTTGCCTTTATGTTATGCTTGAAATGCCGCTTCTTCTACTTCTTCATCTCTTATACTTGATCTTTGTTCTTGGGCTTGCAACTTGCTGATCAGTTCTACCACAGATAAAGTCTTCAAATCACAAGATTCTTCTATTGCTGAAATCTTGGACTCAAACCTTGCTGGTAAGCTTATCATCATCTTCTCCACCACCCTTGAATCTGGAAAGGGTTCACCAAACAACCTTACTTTGTTTACAATCTCCATAAGTTTGGCAGAGTACTCTTTCATAGTATCTCCTTCTTTCATCCTTAACATCTCAAATTCTCTTTTGAGAATTAAGAGTGTGACAGTCTTCACTCTGTCACTTCTATCGAATTCCTCTTTTAGCTTCTCTCATACTTCTTTAGGTGTTTCACAAGCCATTATTCTTGTGAAAATCACGTCTGAAAGTGCTGAATGAAGACATGTGAGAGCCTTGGGTTTCCTTGACTTCGCATCTTCATAAATCTTCATTTGTGCAACTGTTGGATTTGGTCCAAGTGGAAGAGGATCATCTTCACTTTCAATTGTTTCCCATAGACTAAGAGCTTTGAGATAAGCCTTCATCTTTATCACCCATGTGTGATAATTTTCTCCTGTAAACATTGGAGGGCCTGCACCCAAGAAGTTGTTGGATGCCATGTTACTGCTGCTCAGCTCTCACCTTAGAAGGAGAAAAAAACCTTAGCCTTCTTGCCTTCACAGATCCCTCAAGAAGAAGGGCACTTGATACCACTGTTAGGATTTGAAACTTTTAGATGAAAAAATAAGGTTCAGCAGCAGAAATTTTCATTCATATTCAGCTTTTTTAAAAGCATACACACATATATCTACGTAAGCTTTTTCAAAGTTAGTAGAGGACCATACATATCCAACTACTATTGACTTTCTTACAAAACATATTCCATAAAACAAGGACTACCTTTCCTTTACATACTTAACATAATATTTAAGAAAATAACAATTAAACAAAAGACATCTAGAAATATCTCATTTTCTAACATTTGTAACGTGGCAAACCTTTTCCAGCATAGCCATTACTTTTTTAATTTACTAACTGAGGAATTAAAGCGTCAAAATTGAATTGTTAATAGAGTATTAAGATAACACGTCACTCTTGGAGGAAATAGAAAAATAGACGCTTTTATTTACTTCTTTTAACATTTCAAAAAAATAATAATAGTTTTTCATGTTATATTATGATAAATATACATATTATTTCTTCTGGAGCATGTAATAACTTTTTTAAATATATATATATATATATATATATATATATGATAAAATATTTTTATTTATTTATTATTATTATTATTTTTAAATCGCATAAATTTAAAATGAATAAATATAAAAGGAATGAAGGTTTTATCGCAGTGTCACGGCCTTACTTGTCGTTGAAGAGACAGGGAACCCAGAAATAATTTTACGAGATTTTCAAGAATTAAAATGGAAAGAGAGAAATATTTTAAATATTCAAAAATTTGGCATAAATGGTTACTTTCATCCTTAAAATATTGACAATTTTATAAAACACTATTTTGGTTAACTAATTGAACTAAAATAAACTCTTGATTTTGCAACATGAGAGAAATACATCCCTCGTTAAATTTAGGGGCATTTTAAAGAATTTTCTGACTTTTTATTACGAGTCTCATGCTCCCAAGAGTTTGAAAATATCTGCTATGTCATGTGAAAGATCAAAAGAGTACGTAAGTTTAGTTAGTCAAACAAAAACATATTTTTAAGATATTGTGAAATTATTCGGATTGATTATATTGATATCGTAATATTTGGAATATCGGTGCTGGCTGTGACGCTTTCATGATTAACAGTCCCATTCAACCTTTAAAATCAACTTGTTTGAGCTGAATTTACTGGTACTGAAAATAACCGTTAATAGCAGTAAATGTGTTTTTTTTTTTGCTCCCTCTGATTGGTTGTTTCGCCTTTGGAGCTAGAATCATATTCGTTCGGTTCAATATTAGTTGATTATTTTATTAAAAATAGTTATCCTATATTATATTAGTTATTCATCTTACTAAATCAAAAAAACATTAATAAAGTATTCACATTTGTTTATAAAATTTTCAAGAAGATTTTTAAGAGATAAATTAGTAAAATAATCTTTTTATTTATGATATTTTAATATGCGTGTAAAAATAAAAATGATCAACTAATATGAAACGGAGGAAGCATGATTATGTATTCCTAGTGACTTTGGCGTGGTCTAACTTTTCGTGTGAATTATGAAACCTTCATGCAAATCTATTTCCTTGTATGAGACTTGCCAACGAATTGCTTATATAATTAAATAACAACATGAGGATAATATGTAGAATTTCAAATTTTCCATGCAAGTCGTGGCTGGAATTAATCAACTCTCAATACATATTTGCAATTTGAAATTGTTTTAAGGAATTAATTGAACACTTTGTTGAATGGGTCGTATTATTTGCATTGCTTAGAAGTTAAGAGGGGTTAAATTAACACGACATCAGTTCGATCAATATATTTAATCTTGTACTAATCAATATAAATATATAAATCTGAATGTAGATCCGCTGATGTGGCACCCTCCAATGACCAACATTTGCAATCATCTATTTTTACCTTTTTCTGAATTATTTCTGATTTTTTTACCTCAAAACAAATACATAAATGTGTAAAAACATCACACTAAATAGGAGTAATTACTTGCTCAGTTGTAGCCCAAAACGTGCAGCCCAAACCATTTAAAACTCAGCCCACTAACATCACATTAATTACCCAATTGAATGCGGTGCTCTTTAAGGGCTGTATTTAAATTTATTTTTTTGTGGTTTTTTTTTACTATTTTTCTGATTTTAAAAGATATATTTTCACTTAAAAATATTTTATTACATTAAAGATAGTCAATTAGCCATATTTAACTCATTCCATCATCAATGCTATTAATTTATAGACCAAATAAGACATTTATTTAATTTCTCAAATTTTTAATTTTCTTTAGTATTTTACTCAATCACGTCTCCTCTATCATATTTAATTTTAAAATCAAATCTTTTAAAAAAAACTACACCCACTTTTCAAATTTAAGGCTGTAATAAAGAATCATTTGCTGAATTGCTACCTTTATGGCAGCATTTATTGTTATTCCAATTCAAAAACACATTACGATTTTGTTGAAAATGTTTCTTTACTTATTCAATCCAAAAATATTATAGTTATATATAATATAAAATTATTTCTTTTATCTCATTTATTTGTTTTTAAAATTTCATATTCAGAACTTATACCTATTAAACTTCTACTTATAATAATATCATTAACTCCTTCAATTTTAAATTCTCATATTCATAACCCCCAATTATTTAATTACAATATTTAAGACACTTTATGATATTTCTTAAATTTTATCTGTATAAATTCATAATATTTTGTATCATGGGTCCCTACTCAAGATTATTCATTTTATTTCAATGTTAATCTTTATATTATTATTACAGGATCATATTCATCTTTTAGCATAAGTTGATGAAGAAGGCTCTTTGACTTTTGATTAGTTTGTCAAAAGGGATATCGGACAAGAGTTCCAAAAATTTGCACTAATTTTGTATTTCTATTTTCATGTATTTTCTTGTGATTAAGGTGTGTTCTCCATGTAACTCAAGATTATTCTTTTTATTTTATTTTTAATCTTTATATTAATATTATTATTATAGCATCGAATTTATCTTTTGGCATAACTCGACGCAGAAGGCTCTTGGATGTTAATTAGTTTGTCAAAAGAGATGTCGGATAAGAGTAACAAAATTGTGCACTGATTCTGTATTTTTATTTTCATGTATTTTTTATGATTAAGGTCTTAAGGAAGATGTGTGTTGTGTGTTCTCTACATGTAACTCAAGATTATTCTTTTTATTTCATTGTTAATTTTTATATTAATATTATTATTATGGGATCGAATTCATCTTTTAGCATAACTCGATGAAGAAGGCTTTTGAATGTTGATTAGTTTAATTTGTCAAAAGGGATGTCGGACTAAAAGTTCAAAAAATTATGCATTGATTCTATATTTCTATTTTCATTTATTTTCTTATGATTAAGATTATAAGGAAGATGTGTGTTCTTTTCATGTAACTTCTTTGGTTTGAGTTTTTATGATTTCTACTCATGACTATCCTTTTCACTTCATATTTGAAGTAGTGTTTTGCTTATATTATTATTATTATTATCAAATTCTTTAGCTTGACTCGGTGAAGAAGACTCTTGGATGTTGATTAGTTTGTCGGAGATAGTGTCGATAAGAGTTTAAAAAATTATGCATTAATTTTATATTGTTCTTTTCACTATGTTCTTATGATTAAGGTCATAAGAAAGATGTGTGCACTGTGTTTTTCTTTCCATGAAATTTATTTTGTTTGAAGTTTTATGAATTTTTTATTGTCACAAATATGTACATTGTTAGATGCTAATTTTGTCTGGAATATGATAATTACTCACCTATGTTCAAACAATATTATTGATAATTTAAAAATAGATATTAAATATTGGAATATATCTCTTTTTATGGTGTTTCTTATGGTAATAAGTAGTATCATTTATGTTTTCTTTAGATTTGTTCCAATATTCTACTTTATAAAAATTAACAATAATAAATATAAATTATGCATTGATTTTGTATCTTTTTTGTTTCTTCTAATTCTTACCTAAGCAAGATGCATATTTTTTACTATAAAATAACAATAAAGATATATATATATATAATATAAAAAAAAATTGAACATAAAAGATTATTTCAACAAAAATTTTACCGTTTGACGAAAGCAATAATTTATTTTCTAAATACATATATTTAAACTATATTAAATTAAAAAATATATTGTATTAACATCATAATATGAATTTTTTAAAATAAATTAGTCTTTTCATTTTAATAAACTTTAAATAATAAAAATATTTAATTCATTTAAGCTCTATCTACTTAAACTTCTAAAAATTAACCGTAAAATTCAAATACTAAAAATAAATTAAATTTAAGACTCTTTGTAAGAAAATAGCTCTCAATATTTTTTAAAATATATTTTATAATCGCGCGAAGCGCGATCAAATTCACTAGTTAATTATTTAAGTCTGGTTCTTATCCATAAATCTCTCCTGTTGTTCAGATCATAGTTATGGATAGGGGTAAGGGTGTACATGGCCGAGTTGGTTCGGGTTTTTCAAATATCAAACCAAACTTGTTGTGTCGGATTTTTAAATTTATAAACCAAACCAATAAAACTCGGGTTTTTCAACCTCGGGTTTTTTCGGTTTTTCGGGTTGTTTCGGGTTTTTTCGGTAAAATATTCATACAAACATATAATTTACTTGTACTTCAAATATTTCTTTAGTCCTACCAAAATATAACTATCTAAGATGTTTCTTAAAAATATAATACAATATGATATGATTAATGACACTAAAATATCCAACAAAAATAATAATAATGAAATCGCGTAAAACAAATATTGCAAGTTAACAAGTCATAATGAAAATGATCATAATTTAAAAGTACTAAATCATGCTAAAATTAAGTTTAATAAGTATTAGTTACATGACTAAATATTAAAGGAAATTAAAATTAGATTATGTATTTTAATTGTCTAAACCAATGTTAAACTAAAGAACAAATATTCAATATTATTGTCATTCTTAGTGTTGAATTGATTTTCTTTTTGCATTAGTATTAATTTGATTTTGATTTAAGCTTTATTATAATTATCAACATTTGTGGACTATAATCTTTATTGGCCCATTCATAATTCTAAGTTTCAAACTTGAAATAATATATTAAAAGATAAAAACTATGAAAAAATATAAGAAATATTTAAAAATTATATCAAAGTAAATATTTTATGTATAAAATAAAATTTTAAAATTATATATATAATGTCGGGTTGATTTTTTTAGTTAAAACCAAACCAACCCAAATATAGTCGGGTTTTTTTTCGGGTTGCTCGATTTTCGGTTTGGTTTTGTACACCCCTAGTTATGGACTCGTTTCCCCTTGCAACATACTCTATCCGTCCCTAATTACTTGTCTACTTTTGAATTGACACACCTATTAAGAAAATAATTATTGATATAGTGAGTTTACCCCTATTAATTATGAAGTAGATGAATTAAAAACTTAATATTTTCAAAAAGTTCTACCTTTTTCAAAGTAATTAATTGAGGGTATGATAGGTAAAAAAAATTGTCCTTTCTTGATTTGTCAAAATAGACAGATAATTAAGGACAACTAAAAAAGGAAATGTGGACAAGTGATTAGGGATATATGGATTGTATTTTTTCTTTTAACTATTCTTAAAATATAACCGCCAAGAATACTAAATGTTAGTATATATACTATATAGGTGGTAATTAAGGTGGACGATGGTGGATGTGACCATTAGTCTTTTTTTATACGACTTAAAGATAATTTTCACCTTAGCTAATATTTAAAGTTGAGTTAAATTAGATATTTTATTTTGTTATCATTAATATCAAAGTCAAATCTATCTCAATTAAGTTTATTCCATGTTGCGTTGGTAGTGGATGTGATAATTGAATATGCCTTAAAAAATTATTATCACTTATTCACCTTATGAATTATTCTCTTCATTTTATATTACTTTTCCATAGGTCCAAAAAATGGAAGTTACTTATTTATTTTCAGTGGAAGAGACAATATATACCCGCAATAAAATGCTGAAACGAAGAAGCTTCCCTTAAAAAAAGTTATTTTTCCTTTGATGTATATATATACTTTTTCCCCATCCATTCAACCTTGTACGTTGATGAATTAGACCTAATACCTGAAGAAAAAACACCTTTCTACAACATTCTATATTTAGCTTTTGTTATACAACTTTGTATCCGTTTATTTTTCTACCATTAACAAATCGTCTCATTTTTATCGAAGTAAATTATCATGACTTCTTTCTCTCCCAATTTATTTTCACACACCAAAGTGTAAATGAACCAAAAGTATATATATAATATATAGATGATGAAATTATATTTTTTCAAAAAATAAAGGGGGAAAACTACAATACTTTTATTCTCTTGATAAAATACACCATTATAGATTGAGATTGTGTGACTTTGAAGCAATGATAAGATATGTCTCAATTCCAACCTTCCGTTCATATTGGAAACCAACAAAAATATGTTAAGTTATTATTAATATACTAGGTCAATAACCTAAATACAGTTGTCAAAGCATCTCATGCTTGTGGCTTTACAGAAATAGTTTATCCTAATTTATATGACTTATTTTTCTTTTCAGTAAATCTAAAAAAATAGTATTTTTATATTTAGTAACAATTTAAATTTAAAATATTCATTTTATTCTTAATAAAATGATTTTATAGTCACACAAACATTTATGATTTATTTTAAATCATAATTTTCAAAAGTCTTCAAACTAACTAACATAAATTGGGAAGGAAAAAATAACACAATATAAAATGGTCCTTGTTAATCGTCAATAAATATTTATAATATTACCTCGTGATCGGTATTACTAATGATTAATATCGTAATATCCTCGCGGAAGACCAGAAATTCTAATTTAGGTGGGTCCCACGTTTAAAACGTGTGCATTTCAACCTTTGACAAACTTTCATAATATTCTTAAAAAAATATTACGTCTCTAATTATACCAATCTTTACGGAAGATATAACAAATTAATTAATCCGACCTCATACGTTTTTTTTTTTTGACATAATTAAAACATCACTAACCGTATAACAATAACATGTCAAATGTAATCGCACAAGAAAATTTATCCCTACACTAGAATTTGTAATATTACTACAGTATTTTATTTTTTTGGGTTCATTTATCTTAGTTCGAGTTTGTGATTTTTGTCACTTGAATTTCCTCTTATTGATCTAGAAGGTATTATAAAAGTTAATTAAAGAGAGAATTAATTTATGAAATTAGAAACATTGCACAAAGCGAAAATGTTGAATTTATTGGACCAGCATATAATGGCAAGTTGACAATGACTTTTATCTCACCAATATTGGAACCACGTGAATCATAATGTTATGGTGCATTTTTAATTTGTAGTATGAGAATTTTCCAAATTATGGGATGCACATATCAATTATCTAGTGCCACATGCCATGAATGTATTTTAGTGCTATTTTATAATATATGTCACACATTTATTTATTTTTTAAAATTATTTTTATAATTAAAAATTGATTAATTGTAATTTCTCTTAGTGAAATAATTTAGAGTTTAAATTTTGTGCATTGTCAATGTATCAAATTCGTTACACCATTAGAGTCCTCGTTATACTCTAATCAAATTTATTATTCAGTAATGTTATATTCTTTTCTGGAATAAATCAAATTTGTGTTCGTTAAAATCATTAATAAAATTTTTTAAGTTTTCACTTTTTAATTAACAAGATCGTCACTATCAGTGAAGTAATCATCAAATGCGTTAGATATTGTGAATAGCTCTTCAATGCTTCACCCATAGTTGGTCTTGAGGAGTTTCTTTTGATTTAAGGATTCACTAGTACATATTTTTTTTTTTATTTTGTGATTGCTATGTAAAAAAATCAATTATTTTTTCCTGTTTAGTTGAGAAGCATATGTAACTACAAATATTATATATAAAAATTTCTGATGAGTGTAGGAGCCTAGGAGGCATTCAAGAAGACACTCATTTAATCCAAATTATAAAACTTCTGGCATATTATTATTATTTTGTTTTTCCTCTGTTGGCATCCACATTGGAGCCTTAAAAAATTTGGATTTGCGCTGGAAGTCCCATGTTGGGGGATAAAACATTCCCTACCGGCTATCAAAGACGATTCCGTACTCAAAAAAGACTTAAATCCGAGACTTCTGATTAAGATTTAAGAATGACGGATTACTTAGTTTTGACATATTCTAGTTGTTGCGTGAAGTTATTCTACCAAATTCTTCTCTATGGTTGTCTTCATTTGTTAGCAGCTAACTGCCCTCTCATTAAATCCTTTGGCCAAAATCAAAAACATAAACAACATTTGAATACTGCAACTTTGCTTTCTTAACTGTAATATAATAAACTATGGCAACTTAATCTTCACTTTTAGCCTATCATTGTCATCTCTGCTCTTTTTGCCTCTATATTCACTAACAACTCTTTTTAATGACTTTTATAGTACTCATATTGTTCATTGTTTCAACAATATCAAGAGTTATCCAAATTAGTAGTGCAATGTATTTTTTTATGGTTTTAATGCATGTACTGTTCACCATCAATGCCAACGTCTTTAGATTTTGAAAGGTTTGTCATATGCATATATTCACAAAAATATGACCTGAAACACGTAGATTTGTTGGCCTTTAATAAGCAAACCTTGTGAAATTAAATTTTGGAAAGCAAAGTGCATTGTATACTCTATCCATCCCAATTTAAGTAAAACTGTTTGATTGGACACAAAGTTTATTTATGGAAAAAATATAAGACTTTTGAGCGTTAGACAATAAACATTTGTCATATGGAACTTTTCGTCGGATCATAGATTTTGAAGTTGAAACTTGAAAAGTTTTGTATTTAACTAACTATTTCACTTGAATTTTCTTTTAGAGCCTGTTTGGAAGGACACCCTAGGATTTGGTGTAACTGGGTTTAATTATAATGTCTGTCATGTTGGGATGGCCATGTAATTACCTAGTCAGCAGACAATTGAGTGTAATTGGCAGGGGGTCATTACATTCTCCAATTCACAGTGGGAAATTGTGAATTGCTGGTAATTACATGGTGTAATTACAAGCTGGTTACTTTTTAATTTCTTCCTTTTTTTTTTCTTCATTTTAATGTTTTTTTTTATTATTCTAATGTTTTCTAAAAATATTCTATTTTTATTTAATATTATTTATAATTTATTTCCTTCTCATTCTCAACCTCTACTTCATGTGATTCCATGCAATTTTTCGTAGTATCTAAAAAAATTAATTAGTATAATTTTACTAATATTCTTATTTTTAAATGATAGTAGAATTCATTATTGAATAAAGTTATATAAAGTTATGGACTTACATTTTTATTTTCTTTTAAATCATATTTATGTATGTTATTTTGAAATTTGACATAAGAGTATTATGTTAGTTTTTTTGTTTTGAATTTATAACTTATGTTGTATTTTCAATTCCATTTGTTTTAGGAGTATTGACTCAATATTTTACATTGCAAGCTATTTTTTTTTAAAGTTAGACTTGATATTAATCTTTTTGTCAAACATACAATTTTTAATATTCATAGAAATTTTGTACTTTTAATTTTTATGATTAATTTGATTAAAGTATACTAAGTTGAAAAATATAAATCAATTATTTTTTATAATATTAGTTAAGAACATATGTTTATTAATTAACATATTCTTAAAAGACAATATATATCTTAAATATTCAATTTTAACATCATTTATAAATGCCCTTATTTGTCTAATAATTTTTTTTAATTTTTAATAATTATATTATATTTTTAAAATTTAATATTATTTTATGATTATAATTGTTCATCCAAACATAACATGTGTAATTAACAAACAAATCAATATAATTACTAGCCTGTGTAATTACACCAATTCTAATTACATAGGCATTCCAAACAGACCCTTAGTGGTTTTGGACTTTGGTGAGTGAATATTTCAAAAACTAACCATCTTGTCTACTTTTAATTGTCACTTTTAATATATTCAGATTTTTTTTTCTAGTTTTATCCTTAGTATTAATTACTTATCCAAAACTTTTATTAAATTTAATATTAAACATCAATTAATAGAAATAGTAAGGCAAACTAGTTATATCAATCATTTTTTCCCTTATTTATTGTAAGTATATCAAATTGAAATATTACAAGTTATAGAGGTTAAAGATAAATATTTAACTACTACTCCAATATGTATGGTATGGCCACAACTCTACCAAAGATTGAGGCGGCATTAAATAGAGTCATTTAACAACAAAATTGGTTGTGAGGTGGCAAAAAAGCCAACATGGCTACTACTTTTGAATTTTAATAATTGAGAAAAACGTCCAGATGGAATAGTAAATAGAGGATTAGGATGACACGTCATTCCCTGAAGTGGCCATTTATTTAATTTCTGTCTTTTGAAACTTTCTAAAGGCCGTTTATTAACAATTCTCGACCTTGGCTGTCATTGACGAGGTGCTTTATCCATATCTTTTCTAAAAAAAATCTCCATAAAAACTTCAAGGATAAAAATGGAAATTTCATCTAAAACTCAAATACCCCACGCTCTCTTAAAGTATTTAAACTTCACGATTTACTCTTTTTTGTTTCAGTAAGAGAGATTGGTGCTCACGTACTGAGAGACACGAGTGGAAGTTTTTATGAATTGGAATTGTCCACGCTGTCCCCGCCTTTTGCTTTTCTGTTGGTGAGTCAGTTGGCTATATATACGGAGACATGCGAACCATGAATCTACACTGAATTATTAAACCCTGAGGAGAAAGAAAGAAAGAAAGAAAAAGTTCATTCAGTAGATATTATTACTCTTCTAAAACTTTATCGTTATGTCGCCGAATAACTTTGACGCCGGCGAAATGCCGGAATTCGACATTCAAATCATCACATCCGGTGGCCACCGCATTCCGGCACATTCTACTGTTCTGGTACGGAATTTAAGGAACTTCAATTTTACCTTTTCAAACGGGAGAATTGTTCGTTTACTTAAGGAGAATTCTCAATTTTCAGTTCGAAAATGTGATTAGAAACTAAAATTTTGAGCCGATTGTTGGAAATTCTATTTGAATTGTTAAAGTACTGATTAGTTTTCGTTTGCGATACATTATTTGTAGGCATCGGCTTCATCAGTTCTGGAGAGCATACTAGTCCGGCCGCAGAAGAAGCGGAGCTCGGAGAAAACTATCCGGATTCTCGGTGTTCCCTGCGATGCCGTTTCCGTGTTTGTTCAGTTTCTCTCTTCTTTCAAGTGAGTTGTTTTGATCCATTTCATTCTATTTCATATTATTCTCATGAGTAGTCGTCTCGTTCAACTTTTGAATCCTGATTGATTTTAATCATGTTACATCTGAATTTACTGGAGCTGAAAGTGACCATTAGCAGTAGATTTGTTCCTACCAAATTCATTTCACTCGTGTTTTTTTTGTGTTTGCACGTTATTTGACGAGTCTCGTTCAATCTGAGTGGCTTGAATTATGGTAGACCTAAATTTACTGTGGTTGAAAGTGATCATTAGCCATTGATAATTTTTAATCTGATTAAAAGTTTGGTAGTTGGCACCTAAACCAGTCCCTGCCTCTCATTATTAATATCTTGTCAAAGACTTAAGCGTTGGCGGTTCTAAGTTTTCCACTATTATTGGAGGAGAGAATATCTTTTTTTTTTCTTAGAAAAATCTTTGTGCCTGTAATGACCAAATTATCCTTTGTGATCAGGTGTACCAAAGAGCAGATGAAGAAACATGGAATTCATCTTCTAGCACTTTCTCATGTGTACTTGGTACCACAGCTAAAGCAGGGATGCACAAAGGGGTTAGCTGAGCAATTGACTATTGAAAATGCTGTGGATATGCTTCAACTTGCCAGGCTTTGTGATGCACCTGATCTATATCTGAAGTGCTTGAAATTGATATCAACTAATTTCAAGAGAGTTGAGAAGTCTGAGGGTTGGAAGTTCCTCCTTGATCATGATCCTCAACTCGAACTCGAAATTCTGCAGTTCATGGATGAGGCTGATTCGGTACGTTGATAGGATTGAAAGAAGTAGTTGTATACTTATTGGTGCATTTGTTTGTCATTCAGTGAATGTTTACTCAATCAAATTTGGAATTTTGTTATTATAGAGGAAGAAGAGGACAAGAAGACATAGAAGGGAGCAGAAGTTGTATTTACAGCTAAGCGAAGCGATGGATTGTATAGAGCACATATGCACTGAAGGATGCACCAGTGTAGGGCCATGTGGTGAGGAGCCCTGCACAAAGAAGCTGCCATGTAGCAAATTCAAAACATGTCAAGGCGTCCAGCTACTTATTCGACACTTTGCTACATGTAAACGAAGGGTGAATGGAGGTTGTCTGCGATGCAAAAGGATGTGGCAGCTACTTAGATTACATTCGTCTATCTGTGATCAACCTGATGAATGTCGAGTTCCACTGTGCAGGTATAAACCATATTGAGTTGCTAATTTGATTTTCATATTTTTGCATCTATATGATAAGATGAATCTGTCCATTAGCTTAAAAGAAAAAGGAGTCGGTTTCAAATACCTATCCTTATAGGCATTTGTGTTCGACCTTGGATCGTTCTCAAATGAATTTTCAGGACTAAGATGTTAACTAAGTGATCTGTTTCCTCTTTAATTTTGATCCACTTACTATTTCCAATTGGCTAATAGCAGCCATTGGTAACAACCTTTATGAAACAGCTGTAAAGAGTTTATCAACGCCATGGTGGCTTTATTAAGTCCTTACACAGGCGGTACTTAACTCTTACAAACAGGACCAGGCAATTCCTTTTTAGTTTCTTCATAGTCGAAATGTCTCTTTCTGATTTCATCCCTACAAAAGAATTGTCTGTATATGTAAATATCTTCTGGAAGATGTTTGAGTAACCTTACAACACGTTGAAATAATGGATAGGTTCGAACTGTGTTACATAAATATCAGCTTTAAATAATGTAGTTTTCCCTGTTCATCAGTAGGGCCGAGTCTCTAATTATGTCCAATTTTACATTACAGACAATTCAAAGAGAAGGTGCAACGAAAGGGAGATGATGGGCTATGGAAATCACTTGTTGAGAAGGTCGTGTCGGCCAGAGCTTTGTCCTCTTTATCTCTGCCCAAAAGGAAGAGAGAAGAGGAACCAAAAATGAACTTACACCATCATCAAGTGAGAAGCTTCTTGACAACACAGTGTCACTAAAAGTTTAGAACTACTACTATATAATTTGAGAAGGAATTGAAGATAGAATGTTAGTATATATGTTCTAGTGTAGTGGCTTTCCTCTGTGTGCCAGTCTTGAGTTGGAGAAATCCTCATAAATTTGGGGTATTTCAGCAGTAGAATTGTTAGGAATATTGAATTTTGTACATGTAGTGGATGGTTGCCAGTTTTTATGTTCCTCCAATTTGCTCAATGATCTAGTAAACTTGTGAGGTAATTTATTGTTATTGGCTTCAATATGTTGAAGTTTTGTTTCTTTTATAATCAAGTGTCATGTGGAAATTAGTGAAATAAACTTATAATTCTTTGAAGCATCTTGGATTCTATTTTCTAACGCTGCTGAAATCACTAAAGCGTTATTTTGATGATTAAAGAAGTGAGACAGTATGGTCTAGCTTTCGATTTGCACGAGAGGTTCTATATAGTCCCAGACCTTATATAGTTTAATACTATTAGTAACAATAAAAGAATGACACTTTTTCGTTCAATTAGTTTGTGGTTGGTATTAAAAAACTCAATACTATATTTCAAATTGAAATTGCTCTAAGAAAATATTTGGTTGAAAAGGTCATACGTATAATCTCAATATATATAGTCCTAGTAGCTATTTGGTTTTGCAACCTTGTAGTTATTTAAATTTCATTCTTATCCACAAATATCTCCATCTGATTAATAGTCTCGCTTTATTAATAAATCCTAAACAAAATAAGATATTATAAGTATTGTTCCACTTTAACCAAAGATATCTTGTTCTAATCTCGTTGAGTTTAGAATCTTCTTTATTAGGGAGCTAGTATCAAATACCGAGTTGGAAAATTAAAAAAATATAAAATATGATACAAGTGAGTGACTAAACTACTCTCAAAATATTTTGGAAAAGTTTTATCAAGAGATATTATATTTGCCAATCCTTATTGCAATTGAGAAGTGGTCAGTTAAGAAGTGGATGCCATGATTTAAAGCAAGGAGACAATTCACAGAAAGGCCCAAAAGAAAAGGACTACTTTGTTTCTTTTCCTCAAAACAAGGAATCTTCTATAATAATATGACCCTCCCCACCTTAGATTGATGTGTGAATTTTTGTCTAAGTACTCATTAATATTGCTATTGTTCCCAAAGACTATGCCAAGTTGGAACACAAAGGGACTCAACATCATTATTCTTGAGGTTTTGTGGAGACAAAAATGACTCTTCTTTTAAATATTGTCTACTTGCATGCTTAATAAAATTCACAAAAATAACCACTTTTAAACTCTTATAATATAAAAAAAAAAATACGTAGTCATTATTATAAATTTTTAAATTTCATAACAAAACTTCCACGAGTAAAATTTTAGGTGACCATCATTTTTTCTTTCTTAAAAAAAAAAAAAAGAACTAAAAAAGTGATCAGTACACGTTATTTCTATTAATTAGCATTACTAAAGGGTCACTTAATAATTTTGTGATGCTTTATATATAGGTCATTTTCGTACATTTGGTGTGGTTGAAAGGTCTCTTTTGTTCCTCAACCATGCTAAAACTATCATTACTTGGTTATTAGTATTATAGTTAAAAGGTAAAAAAGTACTTGATATTATATAAATTATATTCAATTAAAGGACTTCTCATTTTTCTTCGTTGAAAGTTGAAACCTTTTACTTCTTATTACTCCCTCTCTCTATTTAAAAAGAATGATTTTCTTTCCTTTTTATTTTGTTTAAAAAATAATGATTTTTTTTTTTTTGGTAACATTTCACTTTTACTTTTCCACATGGCATGTTTAAAACCACAAGATTAAGAGCAATTTTGTACATTTAACATAACTTTAATTTAGGACCATAAGATTCAAAAATCTTTTTTAAATTTTAAACTCCGTGTCAAGTCAAACCAGACCACACTTTTTGAAACGGAAAAAGTACGATATAGGCCGAATTAAGAAAGAGCTTCTAGAATGCTATATATATGTTGACTTCTACTTTTTCCCTTAATTATTACTATGAGTATTCAAAATATTTAGAGTTGATTTTGGTCAGTGGGACCAAGGCCAATAATTTCGAAATAAACTATAAGATTATTTTATCCAATATTTAGATATGGATATTTATGTGTCTCGAGATATATTTTGTATTTAAATCGTGAGACTAGCTATCCCAGGTAAAAAGGGGATTACTAATCCCATAGAGAGAGAACCATTTTTACGCTGAGCCCAAGAGTTGGAACTTATAAAAGCCCAACAGAGAAAGCAAATGGACTCTAATTTGTAAAGTAAACTTTCAAAAATGACTATAGTTTGAACTTAATTAAAGATCTATATTATAGTTTACTTTATTACGAATTATAGCTACATGTTAGGAGGGAGAAGAGAGGTGAGTGAGACTAGAGGAAGGAGGAGAGTGGCGAGTGAGATCTAGGAAAGAGGTTGACTATCTGTTGTATTTGTTGTATCACGAATATAATTGATACAACTAAGAAGAGAGGAGTGAGATTGAGAGAGGGAGGAGAGGGGATGAATACATGTTGTATTTGTTGTATCAGAAATATAAATGATACAATATACATATACAAATGATATAAATACAAATATAATTGTCTAAATATAATTGCTTTGTATCATGTATCGATTATAATTGTGTCAATTGTATTAACGAACACAATTTGTGTCGACAAATACAATTGAAAGAATAGATATTGTCATACTACAATTGATACAAAATACAGTACAAAATATAGTTGATATGGAATATAAATACATTTGATACATAATACAATTGTCATATTTATGTGGAATATTTTTTTGGCTTCAACTATTTGAGAGAGAAAATGCTATAAAACCCTACATAAAACTACAAATTGTAATATTTTAAACTATAGCATTTATCATAAATACGTATTACATATTTGTTTTGTTGCGTAATTTTTCCCACTTGTAAATAGTGACTTCATTATTTGAAACTTGAAAGTGAAGTCATATATCAACAAAAATTGTGGTGGAACGATAAAATATTTCTTAATTAGAAATTTCTGTGTATGGAGGATTTTTTTTAAATTTTCTTCGTAAGAAATTGCTTTTGTTAGAGAGCTGTGAGACTTTTGCGACCCATATTCAAATTTAGTTGCAAGACATACAGGTGGTGGTGGCAGTGGCGGAGGGAGGATTTTCATCAAGGGGGTTCAAAAAAAAAATTAATCACATAAATAATAGAGCGCATACATATATCTAAAAACTTAAATAGATCATTACAATTGTACTCTACGAGGTTTCATATCTTGAAATGTCTTAATAATAGCATCATTAGGAATACTATCAAATACATCTTTTTCTACAAAAGGCACCAAACAACCACTAAAAAAATCATCACTCATTTGACTTCGCAAGTCATTCTTGATAAACTTCATTGCCGAGAAAACTCTTTCAACAGATGCAGTGGCAACTGGTAGAAGTAGAGCAAGTTTCACTAAGTGGAACACCAAAGGATAATTTGAATGTTTTTTTGTTTGGACTAATCTTTTGGAAAG
>JAJOOH010072727.1:0-17988 GCA_029582605.1 Solanum gracilifrons
TCACTTTGTTCGAGAAAAGATTCAACAAGGGTTGATTAGCACTATCTATATTCCCACAGGAAACCAACAGGCAGACATACTGACAAAGGCTTTGGGGAAGTTGCAACATGATTTTTTACTATCCAAACTAGGTGTTTTGAATGTCTTCACCACACCTAGCTTGAGGAGGAGTATTGAAGATAATGTGGACAGAGGCGTGACTTGATTCCATTAGTTAGTTTTCAGCTTCATTAGTTAGTTAAGTTTAACTAATTCTGTTAGATTGCCAGGTGTACATTTCTGATTGGTTGTAAAGGTAGTTAGGAAATTAGCTGAACTATATATGTCGATGTACAGTGCACATGCTCCATAAGCATGATCAATGAATAAGATCATCTCTTTCGTTTCTCCCTATTTCCCCTAAATCAGTTCTCTCTACTCATAGATGTAAATTGAGATTTTGTCACAATTAGCCTTAAACAATTCTTGAGAAAGAATGAGTTGACTCATTGGAATATGCAAAGTGTTGATTTTTAAACCTCTACTTCTATTTTGTACTCAAATTGGGGCATGTGAACTCTTGATATCTGGTATTTACTATCAAGAGTTCAAATAGTGCTCTACAGTTGAAGTACTCAAGATGAACTCTTAACTTTTAAGAAATGGTTTCTTAATAAAAGATGAAAGCCAATTGTTGAAGGCCCAAGTCCATGTCCTAACTAGATTAGGGAAAATATTTGAAAATTACAAATTATGGTGTAAGGTATTTGGCCAAATTTAAAGGAAAAAAGGCAGATTCAATCATCAACAATCTTTTTGCTTGATAAGCTTTAAATCTTTTTACATTATATTTTATTTATTATTTATTCCATTTCATTAAAATCATTTTCATTCCCTTTTGGATGTCAATCTCTGAAAATAGGTATACCTATTTCTTTTGTTTCAATACTTTATATTAGTTGTTGTTTTCCTTTTGGATACATGTGTGTGTTAGTTAATAAAAGTTGGTACTTCCTTAGTTCCTTTGGGTTGTTCTATTTTAAAAACATAAAGAAGCTAGTCTCATTTGTCCCAAAGATCGAATAACATAGTGTTTTTGGAAGGTTCAAATTCCAATGGAGTTAAAATAACACTATCGGTATTTTTGTTGGTGGGTAAAGTTCTCAGTATTTGTGCTGATGCATTATTGAGGTTAATGTGAGATTGCTCAGACATTGGCAATTGAATAACGCTATGAAATCATTTGTCATATCTTCTATCTCTCTAGGCATTCAGATTTATCCTAAGAATAATATTACGTGATTTATTGTTTTTGTTCTGAACTATAGTCATATCCCTACCTATTCAACAATGAAATGATCAGACCAATTAGGTTTCTAGCAACTAGATATGTAAGAGGGACATTGTAAAATTGTGAGGTCGTCAATCCTATGCTGAAATAGTTGAACAAAAATCCTTTTTATATACTCTGATAAAAAATTTGCTTTTAAATCCTTAAATATAACTTTAGTTGACAAAAGACTGATAATATAAAGTGCTTCTTTATATTACGCGTGGGAGAACTGTTCCAAGTTGACCTTCGTGCAAATTTAGAAGTGGACTTGAAGCAATATGAGTGGGGAATGAAGAAGTTAATCAAAAGTAGGAATTCTAAAAACTTTAAAGTGTTTAGAGTTTAGGGTTTAGGGGTTTAGGATTTAGGGTTTAGGTTATGATATTTTGATATCTACCATTTCTAAAGTGTTTCAAGTTTTGATTGTCATTATTAATATAATTTTAGATTATATTTTTACAATATTCAAATAAATAACTTGAATTTATTTAAAGATAATAATTAATAAAATTATATAGTTAGACGTCATATCAATAATAAATATGAGTAATGATATGTAAGTTATCAAATTGGCGTAATATAGGGCCAGTACAAGACTATAATTAACATTAACATGTTACTTTCTGGGATTCTCAACAATATACAACATACTTAGTAAATTAAATATGGATTCTAAAATTTACAATTGAATGATTAATGATTGATACATTTCTTCAATGATTAATGAACTGTTCATACGTGTGTGTTTTTTAGAAAAATAATAATATAATTTTGGGGCTTAGATATTTTTAAAAAAGACTAATAATGATGCACCTTTTGTAGTGATGTCTTGAATTAAGAAAGTCATTTCTTATAGTATAATTAACTTAAGCAAAAAATAGTAGTACATAGTAATTAATCATAGCATATTAATATTCATATCTTGTTTATATAATTACATCAAAACTAATTTTCTTCAAATGTTAATTTTTTATTTTGATCATTCAGTTTTTTCTTTATAAGCTAACTAGAGAATTTGGCCGCGCTTTGCGTAGTTATAAAAAAATATATGTAAATTTATTTTAGAAATTAATTATGAAACAAGAAATAAAAGAATCAACTATAGAAATAAGAAATTGATAAAATCACAATACAAAAATATTTTTGTAGAATTAGAGCTTAAGTGAATTACATTTTTATTATCAAATATTTTTCAAAATTAAAAGGCTAATTTATTAAAAAAAAAAATCATATATTATGATGTTAATACATATAATTTGAATAAACATATTTAAGGACTTGGTTTTTTGTCTTATTTTTATCAAATGTTAAATTTACTAACTGATGAATCTTCTTTTTATTTGAAAAGGCGAATAACCTGGAAGGCCCCTGTACTTGGCTCCGTTTGTCACATGGATCCTTCTACTCACGACTTTGTCAACTGAACCCTTGAACTCATTGAAACACAATATTTTAAACCCATCTGACCGTTGACCAAGTCTACGTGGCAACTTAATAGTTGAGCTGGAACAAACACATGCTTTCACGCGTTAAATGAGCGTATACATTAAATTTTAGACTAAAAACAACTATAAGAAAAAGAAAAAATGAATAAAAAGAAAAAATAAATAAATAAATATAAAGTTTGTCACTTTTTTGTTTTTTCTCCCAATTTCTTTTCTCTGTCTACCCGCCCGTTCTTCCCCAACCCAATTCCCATTTCTCTCACTTTCAGAAATCCTTTTCAGAGGTAATTGCTTCAGTGTTTGTGAAATTAAATTATACGGAGAGAAGCTATTGGGGAAACGGGGGAGCCGGGGAGGGGTAATTTTCAGGTGGTGAAGTGACAAAGATCCGGTGAGTTTGGAGAGTAAAGAGTGATTGTTGTATGTCTTTGTGAAATTAGGCGAAGTGTATTAAGATATTTTAGTGTGGTTCGTCGATATTAGAGAATATTTAGATACAGTGTGGTTCGTTGACAATAACGGAGGAAACGGTGGTTCAAGTGAGGGACGGAGACGTTGGTCAAAAGAATATGACAGAAAATTATGAACGATGAAAATTTGGAGAAGAACGGTGGTTTATAATAATTTAAGGTAGTATTTCAGGAAAGAATGAAAGATTGCAATGATGTTTTTGGTGTAAAAAATGGAGGGGAGTAGTCAATGATAGGGGCAATGAAGGAGAAACATAATGAAAAAGAAGAAGAAATTTTTTTTTTTTAAAATAAAATAAAAATAAAAATAAATGATGTGTCATTAAAAATCTGATGTGGATGATGACATGTTATTTTTACTGTGTGTTTGAAGTGCACGCGACGCCAAAATGATTTAAAATGTTGTGTTTCAGTGGGTTTAAGGGTTCAATTGACAAAGTCGTGAGTAGAAGAGTCCATGTGACAAAAGGAGTCAAGTACAAGGGTCTTCCAGGTCATTCCGCCTTTGAAGAAAAATGATGAATCTTCTTCTTTGATACTTAATCCTTTCATTTTCCTTGTTTTTCTCTTATTTTCCATCATCATCTAAATAAATATTCTTCTCTTATTTTCCTTCATCATCATCTAAATAAACCTCTATTGCTAATTTTTGTGTCTATCCTATATTGTTCTTTTAGTAATTCTTTTAAAGTATAAAAAATGAACAAATTTA
This sequence comes from Solanum gracilifrons, assembly GCA_029582605.1. Lineage (NCBI taxonomy): Eukaryota > Viridiplantae > Streptophyta > Magnoliopsida > Solanales > Solanaceae > Solanum > Solanum gracilifrons. Next base: position 3,940 of record JAJOOH010072727.1, read on the forward strand.
AAGAAAATATAAATGGTTCTTCACCATAAGAAACACCTAAGAACTGTGCATTTCAATATTTAATATACATTTCTTTTGAGCCATTAGTAGTAAAATTTGAACGTCTGGTAGTGTAGTTAGCTATTTCTGACAAAGTTACAAATAACTAATTTGAGCCTAAGTGAAAATGTAATTTATTACAATTAAAAAATTTATAAAAACCTAAATTTAAAAAAATTATAGAGATAACACATTTTTGTTAAGTCCATAATCACAAAAACAAAGATGAAAAAAGTTTACATAATCAATTCACATATTTTCGAGTTTTTATTCGGCTCCCCTTCTATCCACATCCAAGAGATTTTTTATGGAGTCAAACTAAAGTATAAATCTGATATTACAACAATAATATAAAATATCACTATTTCAAATATGAATAAAAATAATAATCTTGAGTAGGAATCTTATGAAACAAAAAATATGAATTTATATTGACAAAATTAAAGTAATATCATAAGGAATCTTAAATTTTGAAATTAAATAATTGGGGTTATAAATATGAAAATTTAAGAGAATGAGTTAATAATATCAATTAAAGTAAAAGTTCAATAGGTATAAGTTATGGAGATAATTTTTTTAATATAAATAAGAGAAGGAAAAATAAAATAATGAAGACCAAAAAAAAAAAAAAAAACTCATGAACTATCCAACATTTGTTGGGTGTTTAAATTTTATTAGAAAAAGAAAGAAAATCAACTTCTTCTTTTTGTATTACTCTATTGTGTTTAACAAAATTGGAAGAGGAAAAAAATACAATAATAAAAGAGAAAAATATCTTGAAAGATTGAAGTAGTAAATATCGAGACTTTAAATTTTTGTAATAAAGAATAATAATGAGTGTAAATAATTTTTGAGACATTTAAGTATAACAATAAGTTGCACCTTTCTAACATTTAGCTTATATTATATATAGATTTTTAAGTACAACAATATCCAATAGCTATGAGAAATGTACCATAAATAATATACCTTTCAACCATGACAAATATTTAGAATAGTGAAATCAAAAAAATACATTAATGAATATTTAAAATATTGGAAACATTAAAACTTTATACTTTTATGATCATCTCTCTTGATAAATCTTCCAACATAATTAAGTTTCCTTCTTCATTTTGATGAACTTGTACTAAACTAATGTGAACATCTCTTTGTAATGAATATTTGAAGAATATATATCTTTAATCTTCAACAAAGTGAAGCACATATCATGTCACCATCGTTTCTATGATTACTTATGGAAAAGATGAATAAAAAAATTAAAAAGGAGAAAAAACAAATGAGAAAATGAAAAATGAATATTCAACATGTCCATGGATAATTGTTATTTATAGAATTGAAAGGAGTTGAATAGTCATGTTATGTAAGTAGAGAATATGTAGATGGTGGTTTTTTTGTAACTCATTAGATATAATTAGATTAGTAAATATGATTGAATTTTTTATTTAATAAAGAAAATATTTAATGATGCAAAGAATTAAGAAAAAAAGAAAAAAAGGAGAAAAAATATTAATATGAATGAAGGCCATAGAGAGGTGTCACATCACCTTCTCTATGTTTCTCCTTTATATTATATATATATAGATTCTAATACTCATATTTATGAAAAACAACTTAAATAGTCTTAAATCTTGAAAAATAATTTGGAAAATAAGTAATTAATTAATATTAAGTATAAATAAGAAAAAATATGATTGTCTTTTTTAAATATGTAAAAGGTATTTTTAATTATTTAAAAAAAAATAATGAATGGATAAAAATAAATTGAGGAAGTAACATTTTTTTCTTAAAATAATACAAATAGAATTTAACAAATAGATTTTCTAATAATATCAAATGTTTGTTCTCGATACATAACGTGACTTAATATCAAGGTTGACTACTCTCTTTTTAATATAGTACTAATATTGATATAAAATACTTAAATAAGGTGTTATGTCGTAATTTTACTATCTTTAGAAAAATCACTTTTGAAATGTTTTAAGTATAAAACAATTTGAGAAAAACACTTATAAGAGAAAATATGTAAGAGATTGGTGACTCGAACTCACAACCTTCGGGTTGGAAGTGAGGGGTGAAAAGATTTTAACGGATTAAATCTTTATAAATTTAGAGAAAATATGTAAGAGATTCTTATTTTCGCTTCAAAAAGGTTTTTAAGGCATTTAACCTACTAGGACTTGTTTAAAAATATATTTTGACTATTTTTAGGAAAAATGATTTAACATAAAAAATAATAATTTACAATATATTTAATTAACTTTGAAAAAATAATTAAATAAATGACACATTTAATTTAATTTAATTTAATTTCTTTAGAGAAAGGAACCTAAAATGAAACATTGGAATTTAAAAAGCAAGTGAATAGAATTTTTTCAAAACTAGATTAATTAGAATTTATTTGACTCATTTTTTAAAATAATAATTTAAACCGAATTGGTAAATTTAAGCATGAAAACCATTTTAAATTAATTGAAGAATAAGAGTTTGACTAACCTTTTTGAGAGAAAATGACTAAGTAAGTATTTTTTAAATTAATTGAAAAAGTTTTGACTAACATTTTTAAAGTTTATTTGAGAAAAATACTTTAACATAAAATGATTTTAAAATGAATAAAAATGTGATTTAAGTGAAAAGTATTAAAGAACGTATATTTTTAAGAACACAGATTTAACTTAATTAAAAATATAAAATTTGATCGGTTTACTTGATATAAAATAAATGAACACAAAAAAAATGTATTAAAAGTAAACCGACATAAAGAAAATAACTCATCTTAAGAGGAATCTAATTAAGTTAATTAATAATTTTGGTTAATAAAAGAAGCAAAAGAATAAATAATCATACAATTAAATAAGTTTAGGGTAAAGGAGAAATTGAATTTGGGCCTTTTTGGGCTAAATTCGCTGCTGCATTTGGGGTTTAACCCAATTCCCATTTTAGTATACATTTGATGTATATCAGTATATATGAGCGTGTATATCAGCTCTTTTCATGTATTTCTTACTTCCGAACACCTGTATTTCTCCTTAGCCCTATATATTTCACTTTTTTGACCTGTATATCGATGTATATAGCTGTATACATCTTGTATACAACCCCTTTTCAGACTTTTGGAACTTGAGAATTGTAATTTGTTTACAGATCAGCTTCCCTCATTTCAAAGACATTTAAGGCTGACTCGATGGAGAAAAAATTGAACCTCTATGGTTCATCTCGAGGATGCAAAAGAGAAGGAGTCCACCAAGGAGTCGGAAAAGGTTCATGTAAGGAAAATAAAACGATAAGAATAAGAATGGTAATTTAAACAACTCAAAATCATGAACCATTAATGATGAGAGGCATATTACAAGAAACAACTAATAAACTGTAACAAAATGAATTAGCTTATTAAGCTTAAACAACCACAAATAACAAATCATGCTACATTAATTTAAGGACAAACATAGATGTTGGAAGCATGTGAAAACTAAAGCATCCTATTTATATTAACATCTTAGCAACATGTCAGGATTATTAGACATTATACACAAATAATAACTTCAATACAGTACTCTTAAAAGGCAAGCAGGGTTAAAACAATATTTACAGTAAAGCTGACCATTCTTATCTATAAGCAATTTCATCGAATCAAAACCTAGGACAACATAGAAAGCTACACAAAAGGAACATAAAAGTTGAAACTTGCAAATGGAAACATGCAGAGAATCCAAAGAAATAAGTAAGTTAAGAGGGCATTTTTAACTATTGAAATTGGAAAATACGGTTAACAGACAAAGCACAAAGTGAAAACGCAAGTGTAACATCAAGTTAACCAAATACTACACGGTGTTAAAGAACGATTATGATAACATTGAATTCACATTGACCATCTAACAACATGACAATCAGCAGAAGAGTGACATTTGGCTATATTCGAATGCGAAAAAGACAACTTTATATTTCCATTAAGGCTGGACACTGAAAATGTTTAAGAACAGTTACGATAGAGAATACCATCCTCACAGTATAGGAGATCACTAAACCGCTAAATCGAAAGCTGTGCAAGCATGAAAATTAAACTAAACATGCATAACGAGAAGTTGAGATTCAGACGAATATGAATGGAGAAGTTAAGCAGCCCATAAGCTTAGGAGAATATCAAGTTAAAAGAGCATATGCAGTAACCAAGAACAAGATTAGTTTTAGGCTGGACAAAGAGGCATTCCAAACCAAACTAAGAAGATTCACAAATTTAAAAAAAAACATTTTTGAAAAAACAGCTACTAAAATGGACTCCAAACTATAACAAGACAAGTTGACATGGAACGAACACTCCCAAAAATTGAAATAATCAGTTTTGTCCACTCATAATACGAGATAACCGGGAATATACAACCAACTCCATTATACAAGAGATTTAGAGATACAACTACCAATGGATGAGTCACAACACTTAGTTTGCAAGTAACAAGAGTAAAAAAACAATCTATTTATCAGATTATGGAAATCAAAATCATCTATAGAAGATGATTTCGAACTCCACGATTGAACCGCAACTCTCACAGCATACCAGACGAAGTTAACAGTGAAACAAAAAGAAAATAGGAAGAAACCGACTCAAAGCCAAACAGAATCACTAAGATTTTGAGCAAAACAAAACCACACAACAACATGAATAGTGAACAAGTTAAACCACCGATTATTATACCCTCCTCACATCAGTCTAGCAGCAGGGTCACATAATCAGACCATAAAATTAAACTACTTTTAATTCACGACAAAAAGACTAAAATCATAAAAGGAATGTTACCTTTTCGGGGGCAGCGTACTGAGACGACGAGCTTGACCACAAAGAAACTTCCACACGAGCTTGACCACGAAGAAACTTCCACCATCGCAAGTGAGATTTCGACAAAGCTCTGATGAATCCCAGTAAACGGCGAACGAGATAAAAAAAAATAAAAACCTATTCCTCAATATTTAGTGAGTAATTGTTGTCCCCCCTTAAAAAATGGAGACAAAACGACTTTAAATAGATGAAACTAGGGCAAATTCAGGGGTAAAATCCGTTTGAATTTTGAATCTATCCGTTACTTTTCGAGGCAACAGTAAAAAGTAGCGGGGAGTTGTTGTTGCTCTGAAACTCCGCGAAAAGGGGGAAAAAGGGGACGTTAGGGTGATGGGTTTGTCGCTTTGCCGCTTGCTCTGTGGCTGTCAGAGTCGCGGCCCTTTTTCTGATTTTTTGGGATGATTTCGCGGGTGGGGGTAAGTTTTGCTATTGTACGCTGTGTTTCTGTGTTTGCGTCCTGGTTGCGTGAAGAAGACGAACACAGGGGTCGGGTCGTTCCGGGTATTGCTGTTGTTTGTTGGGTCAATGGGTATTGCTGTATTTGCAACAAGGAAGACGAGTACACATTGGGTTTCTCGCGTTCTAGGTTCTTGTGGGTTTTGGGGAGAAAAGGACGTGGGCCGGGTCGTTGTGCTTATGGAATTGGGCTGGCAGTTTGGGTTGGGGTCGCATGTGTATTTTGTTTGGCATTGTTGCTGTATTGAATTGAGGGAATAGGCTGATTGGAATTGATTTAGGCCAAGAATAATGGGCCAAAGTTTGGTTCAAGATTGAAGGTGGATATTGGTTAGGTCTTGAAATTTAAGAAATAACCAAATTGAGTTTAATTTAAGAATTTGACTAAAATTTAAACAAGACGAATTAATATTAATTAATTAACAAGCTTCTTAATCTTTACGCAATAAAATAATTAACTTAACTAAATAATAACTAAAAAATATAAGCCAACTTAAAGTAAACTAATTTAATAAAATATTTAACTAAAAAAGTTTAACTCTTTTGGGATGATTTTGAATATTTATAAAATATAATAATTATTTACATAATTATATAAAACATATATATTATTTAAGAATTATAAAAAGTGACGAAACTATTTAAAATAACTTGCAAATTATATTTATTTTATTTTATTTTGAAATTTTATAAAACTAATTATGAATGGTTTGAAATTGAAGAAGCTTAATGATTAATTTATATTGTGAAGGATCAAAATTGGGTGTCAACAGAAGGTTCATAATATTTTTAGCAATTCATTACTATACCACATTGTTTGATCTTTATAAAAAAATATCGTGCAAATTATGTTGGGTTATTTGAGTCTGTTGTTATTATTTAATTTTTCGCTTTCATTCTTCAGTGTGGAAAAATTGAGAAATAAAATGTAAAAAAAAAAGCAAACTAAAATTAAATTTTTTGTAAGATCTCGTACTTTTTCTCTAATTGTGCATAATATTTGTGGCGTAGTATGGCATGGTTATATGAGGTGTATATGACTTTGTATCGTGCATTGGAGATTAAGATTGCAAGTAGGTGGAAATATCAAGGAACTAAACTAAAGTTTTAGGTCAAAGGGACCCCTCAAACAAAGTTCATGATAAAAGAAATGGCTCGGGTAGAACTTCGCCCGTTTGAAAGGTTTAACTTGTCACATACCTTGTGGATAAGCCTATGAGTGTAAAACATGCTAAGAATAGTGTGTTATGAGGTATTATAATATCACAAGGGCCGTATGTTAAGTTTGGAAGTCAAGAAAATTAGTGAAACTAAAGTCAGCAAAAGTTATCGAAGTTTCTCTAATAATATTTTCTTAACTTTGGGTCAAATGTCTTGGATGTTTTCTCCCAATATACAAAAAGTTAGAAGGCCTATCACCCATTAAATCGAAGGCCTACGAGTCTAGTTTGCAACGCATAAAACCCCGTATCCAACCGACATCGGAGTAAAATATTATGAGGATTTTACTACGGACTGCCTGGGCATTATCCGGGTTGGGTAAAAAATGTGGTATGTCGGCTTACTCAACGTTTTAAGCCATGAAAACATTTCATTTTACTTCCAAACCAGAAAGAAAGCTTAAGAGAAGGTTCCTATGGAGTACTTGCATGATGAAGGTCAGTTTTAGACGATTTCTACCATTAAAGATTGCCCCCGTGCCTAGAAATGTGATCTTTACACGTGGTAATCGTTTTCCCCTTCTATTAGCTGCATTTGGAGAAAGTTTTTGAAGATATAAATTTGTAGTTATTGGTGTTTCTTCAAGGTTTACACTTGGTTAACTAAGGTAATCATCTCGGGACTCTTTTATGATTGTTTTTATGAAGTTCTACGGACATTTTGCCAAGTTGAGGCCATTTGGCAAATCTGCCGATTTAAGAACAATTATGAACTGTTTATAGGTGTGTACCAGCTCTGTGTATATAGTGTTTGCGAAGTTTAGGATGTAAGGAACAACTTTTGTGAAGAAGCTACGGCCATTCGAGCGTTCATTGTAAAGGTATGTTAAGGCGAAGCTACGTCCCTCATTTTAGCACTGTTGCTCCCAAATATACACGCAAGAGTACGTGGTCACGCATGTAATATAGATTCTTTAAGAAATGAGTTATCCTTCCCAATGGACTTATGATCAATTTATATTTAACACATAATTCTACAAATAAAAGTAAAAGTAACCTTTTTAAGAGTTGATGATTATCTGTTAACTACTACTAATTATGCACTAAATAAAAGTAACTAATTGTGAACGACTTTAATATGATGTTTCAAGCAAGTTAAATGAAATTCCAGCGCTGCAGCACACATTGAATCTCATGTATCGTATTATTGGCATAAAACTAATTTCAGTTGTCAAGTTACTGGTTTATATGGTTAATTATATGAGTCGGGCAATACACCTCTTGCCGCCTACCCCAATTAGCTACCTAACTACATCATTGAGCGGGGATAAATAGACTAATTGGCGAACATTAATATTTCATCCTATTTTGTAACCAAGCGAGTTGTTCGTCCGGGCGTCACTCTTGAACACAAATCCCTCGACTTAACGGGTCGATCAAGCTCTCTATATCCTCTGGTCTATCTAACCTCTCCTCTCCCGATTTTAAGGTTAAACAATAGATTTATCTCTAGATGGCTAGTCAAGAAATACTAAAACAAGAATATAGAAGTAACTTATAATGACAACCAAGAATTAATTCATCAAGCCTTTAATAATCAACAATCCATTCGTAGCTACAGCCCCAGAACTAGGGCGTTTAGCCACTCATGCTATTAGAAAACAAGAAAATACAATAGTTCATGCAATTTCCGGAAAATAGAAGAGTTAAAGGATTAAAACCTATTACAAACTTGAATACTTGCTCTTGCACACCAAATAAAAGTCGGATCCCCACTAATGAACCCTAGGGGTCTACTTATAATAATTGGAAAAATTAAGACCCAATCCTAAACCAACAAGGAGCCCTATTTAGTTGTATTTTCACTGGAAAAGTCGGCATCAAGGTGGGGTGTCGTGCCTAGCAGAGCACCAGGAAGGCGCTTCAGAACTTTCATGGTTGGCGCGTCGCGCCTAGCAGATCGCCAGGAAGGCGCTTCAGAACTTTCAAACCTGGCACGGTGCGTCTCTCAGTACGCCAGGCCCAGGTGCTTCCACCCTTAGTCCATTCTTTGCATGCCTTCGCATCTCTTTTCTTCCATTCGACTCCAAGCTCCTTGAAAGTTCCTGCAACAACTAATCATGTGTGTAAGTGCACGATCATCACAAGTATAACAAAAATCAAGCTAATATACTCAAGATCATTCCTCAATTCAAGCACTTTATGGGCAATTATTGGCAACTTTATATGCCTAAGATCACCACCCCGCACTTAGAATTTTGTTTGTCCTCAAACAATCTCGAAACTATCAACTCTTGTTCACAACTCTTGGACTTATCAACCCACCTTAAAATCAACCAAACATTTTTAATCATGATCTTGTAGTTCCCAATGGATGCAATAATTCACAACATTTACACCAAGTACAACACATGCTCAAAGAATGTTTTATTATATTTCGGGGCTAATGCAAACTCATACAAACACATCAATTAGATAATTTTACACATGCATTTATGCCCTCACTTGTTCTTGTTTAATAAAGCCTTTCACTCAACCACTTGCAATATCAACAAGGCCTATTTTTCAAACGATCAACTCACCCTCACAAAAGAAGTTCTTACTTTTCTCAACATACCATAAGCTTGCCAATAGTGTATTATTACTTTCGCACATATTTCTCAAGGAATCAAAAGGACTTTCATTTGGTTGTAATGTCGGCTTAAGGTAGGGGAGGAAATATTTATGAATCATTTTAGTGACTACACCTCCCTAATGCACATGTCATTAATTTGCCAACAATCTCCTTTATAGCTTTTCTTTCCTCCTAGTACACAATTCATGACTATTTACCCATTTTGTTGCTCCATGTTTGCCTTTTATTTCTTATTCATCATTTTTTTTTCTTTTTTATGTCTTTGCATTAGCCATACAAACTCTAGATTTCAACATCCGAGTAAGATACACATTATCCTTGTTAGGATCAGGGCCAATGTTCGAGCATAGTTCTAACTTAGACACCCTCAATTTTAGTCGAGGTGCGCATTGTCACTAAGGACCAGGGCCAAAATAAAATTTTCTTTCCCACACAATGTAGCAATTCATCCTTAGCTATACCAACCAATATTTTCCAACCTTTCTTCTTTACCATAGTGCATTAAGGATTTTCATAGGATCAAAAGGCTTGGTATCAACAAACGGATTTCGGCTTCTAATGTGGTTTATCAATAAACAAGGCTAAAGGCTCAATGGGGCTTCACTAAGGATAATTTCAATGGTAGGCATACAAGTAGAGTTAAGAATTGGCTATTTCAAAGAAACACCTCAATCACATTCCCTAAGTCATACAATCTACTAATTCAACACACACAGGGCAAGTTCTAGATATCAAGTTAAGCAAAAACAAATCAATTCTCACCACTCATGGCATCATGACACATATAAAGATATATCAACTAACATGCTCTTGCAACTTGCATTATTGTATCATTACACAATTAAGCCCATTTATTTTTCTTTTGAGTCAAAACTAAGAACACATGCTTGTTAACACTCGATTGCACTTTTCCGCTTATGATTACCCATGACGTTTGGTTAACTTATTCGGATACAGTTTCAAAAGACCAAGGTTGGTTTCTCAATCCTACTCCTTTATGTGACTAATTTTCCCTTAAGAAAGTCGTCATCCATCCATCATTGGGAACTATCACTTCTATGACGACTCTAAGATTCAATAAAGCAGTAAACTAGTCCTACTTGGTCCAAAGGGACAATCCTCAGTAAAAGTACCGAAAACAAACGCTGAGGAACCCAAAATAAAAAAATTTAAAAATTTAACTAAAAACTAACAACTAGACTCAATAAATCAGTAAGCAGCTATGTACAACAGAGAATATCACCCCACCCCACACTTTAAAAATAAGCACTGTCCTCAGTGCACAATTAAAACAAAGTATAAGGTTAGGAATACTCCCTGGGGCCTCTAGGCCTCGTCGTCGCCAACGTACTATTAAGGCATTCGCCTCACCCTCTACAACATCATCCTCCTTCTCATCATCCATGCCCTCATCAGCAATAGCCTCGTCATCAACTAAAGGCTCCGAAAAGGCAGGACCATTTTTGCACAAAAATGCCGCACTCCGAAACAAGGGATAACGTTCAGCCATCGTTTCCATCTCAGCATTAGTAACAGGACGACCACATCTCCGCAGTTGCAACTCAGCCATCCCAAACATCCTAGCCATGACACTGTCGTCACGGGCTTGCCTCTCCTGGACAAATAGAACTGGTCCATGGGATGTGTCAAGTGCCTTAGTCCTTCTCACATCAACTAGCTTACCCATCAGATCCAGGTGAAAAGCAATGGTCAGATCACAAGCCTCTTCCTTTATTCCCTGGGCCCTCAGATAACGGGTAATCAACCCCCCATAGCAAAACCGCCACCTTATATTGTTCCTAATTTTCATCATCTGTTGCCTCATGATCGCCCCAACATTAATGGGCATCCCCTTCATCAGCATGTACACTAGCAGTACTTTATCCTTAGTAACTTCAGACAATTGCTTCGCAGGAAGCAACACAGTACAAACAATCTTTAACCACACCCTAGCAACCAAATTGAAATTCGCAAAATGAAGGGTGTTATGCCTCCCGGTGTCTTGCTACGCCCCCACCTAGCCGTGGACTCAACCACACACAATGTATACCTAATATCTTTGTACAGAGGGGTTTCTTTTAGTTTATTAAACTCATCAGCGTCACAGTTGGGGGTGCCTAACAACTCATTCAAAACTCGGGCCGAAAATATCACATTCTTGCCTCTAATAGGTACATATTTAATTTGTGTTTCCGTGATCCAATTAGCATAAAACTCACGTACCAACGTTAGATTACAATAACCCGAATGAGCGAAAATAAATTCTAACCCCAACTCCACAACAGTCCTATATATAGCTGGAAAGTTAGTTTGCAATCTTACCTCGTCGACATACTTATCTTGTAGCTACCCTAAAAAAAATTGATAAGTGAAACTAGAGCTTAACGTATGAATTTTAAAAGTTTGAGCATAAATTGGAGTTATGAAATTTTCCAAAAATTTGACCAAGTATAAGTTCAAGAGAGGGTTCAAGGAAGGCGAAAGGCATCACTGCCCTTCAAATCTCCCTTGGACTTTGCCTTAGTTTTATTTGGTAAGTCCATGTGGGCAAGGGGCGTCTTCGTAAATATTATTTTTTAGTTAAATTAAGAAGTGGGTACATTTTATATTATTTCTAAATAGCAATATATAGTATTAAAACTTTTAAAAGGTATTTTTGAATTCATTCTTCAAATTAAAACCCCCCAAAAGTTCATTTCTCTAAAAGTCCTCTCAAGCTCAAGGAAGAAGAAGATGTGGGCAACTAGGGTTTCGAATTGAAGGTTTCTTCCATCAAATTTTCGTGGGCTTTCTCAATACTAAGGTATGGTGGCTCTTTATCTAAAGCTAGTTTTCTCTTTAGAACCAATTTCAAAGGGTTTTCAAATTCTCAAAGTTATGAAAAAACTTCTATTTCTTACTCTACTCAAGGGTTCTTGCATTAAATGGTTTTAAATGATGGATTGTGATATTGTTGATAATAAATTGATGTTCTCAAGTGAAAAATCTCATGAACCCTTGATTTCACAAATCTCTATATTTAACTTATGAAATGGGTTTGTTGATAATGATTGGGTATTGATGAATTTATGCTTAGAATAGATTGTATTGTTGATGTTTATGATTTTCTATATCTATTGATTAATGTTGAGGATGGCTTTGGAGGATGGTAAGTTGACTTAATCTCATATTATTGATATAATTGTTCTTGTTTGGTTTGATCCACTTATGGTAGAGGTGTTTAATTATGGAATGTATTATGAACATGGACTAGAAGGCTTTATCTATTGAATTAAAGTGTTATCAAGTTATGAAGTGTTATTGTACTATGTGAAGGTAAATATGTGAAGATATTCTTATGGTTATAAGGTGATCTTGTACAAAGTGCTATTGTAGTGTAATTGAAAGAATGTTCTCTCTTTATGAATGAAGATGATGGAATGTGAAGTGCATTATATTGTTGAATGTCATCTCTTGACTTGATAGATTTAGGTGCTCTCCTTGATAAATGAAAAGCTATGTTGAATATAAATCAATAGGCTATGGCATTCCTTTCATACGTAAGTGATGAAATCTGTTTTTGAGCTGGGTAGTGTTTGGTAATTTATGCATATCTCGTTCTCTAGAACTTCGTTTACAATGAATAAATATGATTTGAAAGCTAACTCGTATACCTACAACTCTTATGTTTATGTAAAACACTAATTTAATTGTTATGGACACGAAATATGGGACGCAACTTAGGGCAAGTTCTGCCCAGATTTCAGAAATTGAAATCCTGTATGATCAGCTGTAGTGTTTTGAATATATCTTTTTGTACAAAATATATTTTGCGGTGATTCTTGCTTATTTGCAACCTTTAGAGATGTACCTACATCTTTCATGAAGGTTATAAAGTTTAGTTTTGCCGTTTTCCTTTTCAAATCTAGCTTGCGACTTGATGTACCAGGCTGGTCAGATTCACTATTTTGGGAGCATAGTTGTATTTATACATGCTAGGCTTACTTGTGATGATGATCCTATTTTACGTCAACATTACTGAGCTAATAGAAGTTAAAGAAGTTATTTAATTGTATTTTTAAGGTTGTATATACTCGTGAACAAGTTGAGGACCTTGAAACGGTTGTTGGTCTACGGTCCGAACTTGCAAAGTTGTGTTGGACTGTTTCTTTGCTAAATCACTGAGATTTGTGTATAAACTTGTACTTGCACTTTTGTAACTACGGGAATATTTGAAATTTGATCTTGGTACCTTGGCTACCGCTTGTCACTTGGCATTGTCATGTTGGTATCCTTTAAGACGTTAAAGACGCTCATGTAACTCGCCCACTTGTACAAACTGTTTGATCACCTGACACTCTTGTTGGGACCTTATCCTTCTTGTGGCTGTGACTTTGTCACTCTTGGCATGCCTCTTGATTCGGATCATTTGCCATCTTAACTCTGGATTTTTAGTCCGTCTTATGAATGGAAGTTGTCCATTTTAAGTACGAATTAGAAAGCCATTTTTAATATGTTTTTTAGTTCTCTTGATTATTGGGCTTTGACCCTTCTTGATACAGGGCGTCAGTCCTTCTTGATACTTGCTTGTGCTTGGTGTGACGATATGATGTATATATTGGGCGAGCCTTGTTATTGAATCTCTTGGAAATTGGTGCTATGAGCATTCTTGACACTTGGATCTTTAAATGTAGAACTTGATGCCTTAATGTGAACTCTAGTTACTTGATAGGTTCTACACCGTGTAGGTAGTAGTATAGGATGCTATCTACACATGGCATGAGTAGCCTTTGAAGGTGCCAAAATGAGTTCCCTAAGTCTATATGACTAAAGTGTGAAGTCCCATAAATGCATGAATGTGTCCTAAATGACTTTAAAGAAGAATGTTGACTTATTGTCTAAATGATTTGTTGAATGAATAGCTTATGTTAATGAAGTGAGTTACTTAG
>JAJOOH010072728.1:0-18115 GCA_029582605.1 Solanum gracilifrons
GAGGAAAAAGCCGTATGGTTATTGACTATAGAAATCTAAATGCAAAAACAAAAACATATAATTATCCTATACCAAATAAAGTATTAAAAATAAGACAAGTACAAGGATACAATTATTTCAGCAAATTTGATTGTAAATCAGGATTTTACCATCTAAAATTAGAAGAAGAATCTAAAAAGCTAACAGCGTTTACAGTACCACAAGGATTCTATGAATGGAACGTATTACCGTTTGGATACAAAAATGCACCAGGAAGATATCAACATTTCATGGATAATTACTTCAACCAATTAGAAAATTGTATAGTATACATAGACGACATATTATTATGTTCACGTACTCAAGAAGATCATATAAGATTATTAGAAAAATTTATACATATTATAACATGCTCAGGAATAAGCTTAAGTAAGAAAAAGGCAGAAATAATGAAGACTCAAATAGAATTTCTAGGAATACAAATAGATAAAAATGCAAACACATATAGTACAAAAAATAATAAATTCTGAAGAACAAATAGATACGAAAAAGAAATTACAATCATTTTTAGGATTGGTAAACCAAGTAAGAGAATATATACCTAATTTAGCAGAAAACTTAAAACCTTTGCATAAAAAACTAAAGAAAGATGTAGAATACTATTTTGACAAAAAAGATCAAGACCAAATACGAAAAATAAAATTGTTATGTAAAAATTTACCTAAATTATGTTTCCCAGATGAAAATAAAGAATTCACATATATAGTAGAATCAGATGCTAGTGAGATAAGCTATGGAGGAGTATTAAAATACAGATATAATAAAGAAAAAATAGAACATCATTGTAGATACTATTCAGGAACATTCACAAATCCAGAAATAAAATGGGAAATAAATAGGAAAGAATTATATTCAATATATAAATGTTTATTAGCCTTTGAACCATATATCGTATATAACAAGTTTATTGTAAGAACAGATAATACACAGGTAAAATGGTGGATAACAAGGAAGGTACAAGATTCGGTAACAACCAAAGAGATACGAAGACTAGTATTAAATATACAAAATTTTACATTTACAATTGAGGTAATAAGTACTAACAAAAATGTTATTGCAGACTACATCTCAAGACAAAGCTACACAAACTGAGAATGAAAATACAATAGAAGAAATACTCAAAGCTATGACGCTACTTTGCACAAAAGTAGAGAACATAGACAAAGAGCGGCAAGATGAGATACAAAAGATAGAAATACCAGGATTCTATGCAAGAAAACGAGTTATTGGAATAGCTACAATATTAAACGAATTAACAACCAATTATTTAGGCGGAAATTCAGTATGGAGTTATTATGCAAGAGAACAAATTATGATATACTCAAATTCCAGAGAAACTAGAGAAGCAGATATGGAAGAGATACGTCAATGGATTCTAAGCCTATTAAAACCAGAGCAACAATCAACTACAAGAGCAATGCGACGAAACTTTATTTCATCAGAGATAATGACAAATTATTGCAGAACTATTGGACACAAATATCCAGATCATCAATGCTCAAAATGCTATGGTGATGATAATGTAATTTCAGCTATCCAACTAGAGTAAAGAGTCGACAAGATCAAGAAACAAGATAAAAAGAAGACAAAAGAAAAGATAGTCGTCCATTATAAAAACAAAGTAAGTGGACAACTTTATGTAAAGTAAAGTAAAGTAGACAACTTTATGTAAAGTAGTAATAGCGTGTACATTACTATAGCAAAAGTAAATAGTAATTAGACAGATGTAAAGTAACTACAGTAATTAGACAGATGTAAATTAGAAATAGTGAGTATTACTACTTGTATAAATAGATGGGCCAGAAGGCAATCTAAGGCAAGACTTTCTCGACGGAAAGCAAGCCTCTTTGTAAACAAAATAAATAAAATCATCAAGTTTTTAAAGCTAAACTATGGATCAAAATACTCCAAATATCATACAGGTATATCCATTTATGATTATGCATAGCTAAATGAAACTAAACAGAAAGAAAGAGAAATAGAAACAAAATTAAAAATAGAACTAGAAAAATTTAAAGAAAGATTACAAATTGAAGAAAAAGAAGACACTCCAGACATAAGAATCGATGATATAAATGAAAATGAAAATTGTTCAGAACAAGGCTCAGATATAAGCGAAACATACACAGAAATATTAGCAAATATAGAAGATACAAAATTTACAGAAATAAATGCCGGAGATATTAAAGATAAAGATACAAAAACAAGTACATCATCAGAAGTTAAAGACCCAAAAGAATTAAGTCCTAACTATTATACAGTTAGTTATGAACAATCTGACAGGTATGATAGTATATGGAATAAGAGATTAAACAAAAAATGGACACCAACCACAACAACTAGAAATAATAATTTCTTAGATTTAGACTGTGTAACAGATATAAACAAAACAATACAACTATGGATAGGATATATATCTAAAAAATTAATAAATAATAAAATTGGAATGACGAAAGTACCAGGATATATAGAAAGAACACTTATAGGAACAGTAAAGTTATGGTTACAAAACTTAGCAGAGGAAAGTATAAAAACATTAAGAAATAACAAGAAAATAGATGGAGAAATTGCAACAACACCAATAGATATATTAAATAAATATGAGATTGCTATAAGAAATGAATTCAGTAGTACAACCACAGAAACAGAAGAACAAAATAAAGAAAAACAGTTAAATCGGAATTTAATGTTAAAATTAGCAATATGTAATATGTGTTATATAGAAGAATACACATGCGTATTTAGAGAATATTATTACAAAGGAACGTATAGTACAGATGAATCAAAAGAAATAAGGAGATTATATTTTACAAAGTTACCAGAACCATTCAGTTCAAAAATAATAAAAGACTGGAATGAAGCAGGATTACAAGATACTCTAGGAGCAAGGATAAGATATTTACAAAAATGGTACTCAGAAATATGTGAAAAATATAGAGAAGAAATAAAGATGGAAAAAATCATAATAAAAAACTTAGCATGTTGTAAAGATAAGGTAGCACCCCAATTTGGATGCAATGATAATTACTATAAAAAGAAAAATAGAAAACCAGGTAAATATAAAAAATATAAATCCCAGTATAAGTATAAAAGACCTAGAAGAAGGTATTATATAAAAAATACTAATGCAAAAAGACCATTTAGACCAAAGAAGAAAATAACAGAATGTACTTGTTACAATTGTGGAAAACTAGGACATTTAGCTAAGGATTGTAAATTACCTAGAAATTCCAAGAAAAAGTAAATATCCGAAATAATAATCAATAATGAAGAATATATGCAAATAGAATATATAGATTATGAGCCAGAAAGTGATGATAGTATATATGAATTTGAGTTGTTTGAAAATGAATTATCTGACAATAAAATAGGAGAAAATACTATAGATGACTGAAAAGAACGTACAAATAATAAATCAGGAAGAGTATATAACTGAAGAATCTACAGAACAAAAAATAATATTTGATACTAATATATTTGAACAAATAAAAGGAAAAGAATTAGACATAAGCGTAGAAAAAATATTCAAAGTACCAATAATAAAGAACTTATTCAAAAGACAAAAGGAAGAATACTATGTAGTAAGCCAAAAAGAACATATAATAGATTGTAAATATACCAGGGGAAAAGCAAAAATACCCATAATAAATAAATAAAAAAAATAATAAAGAAATACAAGAAATAAAAGCTAGAGACCCAATAAAATATGTACACCTAGGAGGAACAAATATATTAATAAAAGTCTGTTTTAGAGAAGGAATAGATACACCAATAGAAATATACCTAACAGACGACAGAATAATAGAACCAATAGAAAGAAGTATAATAAGCGCAGTAAAAGGAAATCTAATATATCAAAAATTTAAATTCATAATAAGTGTTAATTATTCAGTAGCAATAAACGATAGAAATATAGATAAATCCTTAGTATTATATTGGAAAATGTCAGGAATAGAGTTAGCTCCAGGAAGCAAGATATTCACAGCAAGATGTAAAAATTTATACGTATTAACAACAAAACATAAAATAACAGCAAAAAATAAGATAAACAAAATAAAAATAGAAAATCCTTTTGAACAGATTGTTACAGTAATAGATAATAATAATAATTATAGTTATAAAGAAATAGACATAAAAGAAGATCTAGAAATAGTAAGTGACAGAATAAGTACATCAAAAAGAATAAAAGAAATAAACAATAATGACATATCCCAACTCTCAAGAAAATCAGTTGACTACCAAATGATAAGAGAAATCGAACCATACCACTACTATATAACCGGAATAATGAAACAAAGAAAGCTCATTATCATAATAAATACTGGTCAAGAAGAAAATTATATACCAAGAGAATTACTAACAGAAGAAGAAATAACCTTTAAAGAACAAATATGCCCAGAACTATCAAAAGAATTATCATATACTGAAGAAACTACTGAAAAAGAAATAATAACTGGAGGCATAATGATACCAATAAAATATAAAATATACCAAGGCGATAACATAACGCTAGAAATAAAATGGTTAGAAGAAATGAAACCTTATAACTTAGAAAATACACAATTAACTATAACCCATAAAAACAAAAAAGTCATAATAAAAAGAACACTATGAAAATATATATACTTGCAAAAATAATAGTAGAAAATTACTACAACAGGTATTACACTCCCATGTTAGACACAGGAGTAGAAGCTAATATGTGTAAACATAACTGTTTACCAGAAGAAAAGTGGGAAAAATTAAAAACACCTATAGTCGTAACAGGATTTAATAATGAAGGAAGTATGATAACATACAAAGCAAAAAATATAAAGCTACAAATATGGGATAAAATATTAACTATAGAAGACATATATAGTTATGAATTTATAAACAAAGACATGCTTTTAGGCATGCCATTTCTAGAAAAACTATATCCACATATAATAACAAAAACACATTGGTGTTTCACTACGCCATGTAAACAAAAGGTAGGAGCAAAAAGAGTAAATATTTTTTGAAGATAGAGCAACATGTTAATCTAAAGTCTAAACCTAGCAAACTACTTATTTCATATGGGGTATGGAGCAAAAACACACATTTAATCGGTTCGAGATTAAATATGTATAGTAAAATATTATTAGGATCAGAACTAAGATTCGTTAATAACTACGTAGTGGTTAATTATTAATCTCAAGATAACTTTATTCACAAATTTTCCTCATAACTAATAACCAAACGCCATATATAGTTGGTGTACTAAGTTTAATTAATACATAAAAACTAAACTACTACCGAACATGACTCTATCATGATAATTTTACTGTCTATCTAGAAGGCCAAATAATAAAATGCAAAGTACTACTGTATTTTACCTAAAAAATTTAAATATATCACATAAAAATCATTCGTCTTTTATATGATATTTAAAACTGTTAATTATATTAAAACCAATAACTTTTAGATTACGATATTTGATAAGGTATTTAATATTTATCTAAAAAAACTTATCTAAAAACATACCGAATACCTTACTATTTTATTTTATTTTGGGTAACAAACACATGTTAACAAAAAGAAGGAAAAAACTAGGCACACCTCCACCAAAACAAAAAACTTCTAGAAAAACTAAAAATGCTATAAACTCAAAAGGTGTTCTATTTATTGAAAAAGATCATTTATTTTAAGAGTAGTTTGAAAATATATAGAAGTCTTCCCTTATTTCACAAATTCTGTATCCAGACAAACTATTGCATAAATTGAACTATGGTGCAAGGACCAAAGAGATTAAATATATTATTAGTGAGATCTTTAGGGTTAGAATTAGGATATATTAATCTATAGCTGAGTTATTTGTTATTGATTTCGAGAGTAATATTTTATGAATGAATAACTAATCCTTATCTAACTAATTTATGCATAAATTAATGTATATTTATTTCATAACTAACCATTATATTACTGCTATCTACGTAATTCTAATCGACTGCCAAATAACCAAAAAAGATGAAAAGAGTTCACTTTTTTCCACACATAGATATTTCACTTCCCCTGCCCCTGCCCCTAACTGCTACCCCTCACCCCACCCCACTCATTACTAATATCTGCATAATTCTGACATAAAAGATTTTACTTCTTCCCGCACTCACTAATATTTCACTTCTACCCCCTCCCCTTCCCTCCCCCATCCACCCTATAAAAGTCTACACCATAAATCCTAAACTTTCTAAAAAAAACCTACTTTAATTTTCATATATATCATGGCAGTTGACTCTCTCAAAAACTCTAATAATAATATTGTTCCACCACCAACACTAATTCTTGAGTATAGTGATGATGAAATGACTAAAATTCATGCAAGTGCTGCTTACTGTTTTCATTCAACTGTTCGGAAGAAAATTGGGAAGTTTTCAGCTCGGCTCTTATCTTCATGGCTTCTTTAAACTCAATGGTCGTGTTGAAGTGTGTGAACATGGTCATTGCAGGTATTAGTTAATTGATCCAAATCAATCAACTTACAAAAAAAGGTCATATTTATTCTTTTAATAGTAATATCTTAAAAATATCTATGTTTCGAGGTGAATAACGATGTTGTTATGCAATTGGACAAATTTGACCCTTAGCCTAATAGAAGGAACATCACGTGGAGTGCCAAACACAGAAATTATGTAGACACGAGTCATTTGGTTTTACCCAATCCATTATCCGCGTTTGATAATAAAAATTGTGAGTGTATGAAAAAGTATCTTTTGTTTTTTAAGTGAAAAATGATTTTTGAACTGTCTTTTGCCATGAGCATATTGAAATTGTTTTTGAAGTTTTACGAGTAATTTGAATTGAATACAGTTTGTTAGTGTTTTTTGAAATTTTGAAAAATTCGGAGTTCAACATTGTTTCAACTCAGATCTGATGATCTTGAATTTGTACGTGTTGATATCAAGTTTGAATTCCGGAATTTTATGGTCAAACTGTTTTTCGGATTTCTAACTCCTGAAAAAAATGATAAAATTTCATGGCCAAACGCCCAACTCAGATCTGATGATCTTCAAATTTGTTGGTGTCAATTCATGCGTTAGAATACTCTGGATCTGCAAAACAATTAAGTGGGCATTTGGACATAAAAATTGTTAAAATTTTGAAAATAAATAAATTAATACTTTATTTTCAAGTTGAAATAATATTTGATAATAAGAGTTGTGTTTGAATATAAATACAAATTGAAATTATCTTTTGAATTTTTGTGAGTGAATTGATATGGATATTGTGAAAACAGTTTTCTTGGAGATTTTCAAATTCCCGAAAACTATAACAATTTATGTCCAAACAATGTTTCAAAAAAAAAAAATCCGATTTTATTTTTGAAAATTATCTACATATATATTTGGGTCCTTGTGTGTATGGCCCTCCAAATGTTTCTTCTATTAGCCCAAGGGGCAAATGAATAACAGAATCAATGTGTAGAGTTGAGATTTGTTATATAATTTTTGAGCCGTGAGTCTTTCGAAAACAGTCTCTCTACCTTCTCGTGTTAGGCGTAAGGTCTTCTTACACTTATCCTCTGTCAGATCTCACTTGTAGAATTACACCGAGTATGTTATTGTTTGACTTTTCTTTGGAAAACAATCAAATCGATAAATTTGCATTATGTTGCTGTAGGTACTCTGCCAAGTTCTCGAGCCAACGTGATTATGATCGAGCTACTCAGAGAAGCACTTGGCAGATTTCGGATCAATATTTCATCAAGGTTTATAAATGGCAGCCTAACTTCCAATTCGGAAAAGTGCCATTTCTTTGTGCTGGAGACTTTGTGGAAGCCCGGTTAGAAGGTCTCCCCGTTGAGTATTTCATAGATATCGCGGTGTTTAAACTTGCGCATGCTATTTGCGAGCCTTTGGGTTGTCCGGTCTTAATGGTTGATACTTCGAAAGGTAAACCTCCTCGATTTTGGTTTCAGTTGATCAATTCAAAATGTTGTTCAAATCTTCCATTGCACGTTCAAATAGTTGATGGTCCACTAGTTGGATTGACTTATTCGCGGGCACAGCAATGCTATCGTTGTGGTGGATTTGGACACATTCGAAAGACTTGTCTTCAGCTCAATCAACAGACTAGGTCTTACAACTCCGGTCCAACTCAAGTCCATGTCCCAGTTTCTAATTTATCATCACGAACCTCATTCCCCGAAGAAACACAAGGTGTTGTCCAAGCTCATGAGTCAAAATCTCAGATGAGTTCAGAAGAAAGTTGTGAAGGAAGAAATGAAATCACGCCATTTTCTCCTATAAAGTACTTTGCGCTCGCTCCTCAGGGAGTACTAGTCCCTCGAGGCCAATTGAAGAAATGGAAATGGGGGCTAAGGGTGTTATTCTTGTTGAGAATGGCAAGGAAAGCAGGGCGAAGTTGTATAATATAGGAGAGGAGGTTTGTGAAATCGATGTTGCTGTGAAAGTTACTAATTTGAATGACCAAAGGGGACATCAGCGCAGGGTAACTATAACTCCCCGCACTGGTAATGTCCCCCGTTGCTCCAAAAAATTGCTTTACACAACCATTGAGAATGTTGAGGACCGGAATGCAATCCGTATGTTAAAGGATACTTGTGATGAGAACTATGTTTCAATCGCGATTGTTTTTGATAAATCCCCTGTGCTAATCAATGACAATCAAATCATCAAATGTTTCGGTTTCTCTGCTTCTCACATTTCAGAAATGACATTCAAAAGCATTGGATCAGATGGCTACGCGAGAAACGTGAAGGGTAATTGCTTGATAATGTGGAACGGGGAAGAGCTTCGTGTTAATGTTTCCCCTGTATCGTATGGTAATACACAGCTTTTGTCCCAACATCTCGAGTTTAGTGCCTCGTGGTTGGCTGTTGAGTCCGATTCAGATGAATCATCTAATGGTTTTTCAAGTTCTTCTGGAGAAGGTTCAGCTGATTCCTCTCGAAATGGAGACACAGATTCGGATGAATCCACATTGTATACTTCTTCTAGAGAAGGAATTTCAAATGAATCTTCCGCCTCATCTAGTTCTAGCAGTGAGTCCTCTATGTCCCTTATGAATTCAGCCACACATTCGGAGGACTCCTCGTTGTTCTCCACTGATGCAGATGAAATTTCAAATGGAACGTCTGCTCCTTCCAGTTCTGAAGAAGACAATGAATCATTTGTTCTTTCTCCTAATGGTGAATAGGTTTAAGCTATGTTCGAGATTCAAAACTTTTTTTTTTTTTGTCATCGTTTAAACCCTCAAACGTCTCCACATCCGTGCAAAATAGAGAGGGTCGGGAGGTAAGGGAAAGGGGAGACAATGCACCACCATCTAGAACCAATTTAACAAAGCCCGAATACAGAAAGGCAGCAAGTATTTTTGGAGCTACATTTTTCTATGCTACTCATACTAATCGTCTCTTAATATCTGTGATTTTGTTGAATAAGTAATTTAGTTCTAATCATTTTTGGTTGTACTAATGTCAAATTGTACATACTTTATGTATACTTGTAATTGATCTCAAGAAAGTTTTGAAGGAAATAGAACAAGAAGTTCTTTTTGAAAAAATATTACTATGCTGTAGGAATCCTCTGTTTTATCTACTAAAATGCAAACACTGTTCATGCTAGGACTGTTTACCTTTTTCATCACTTTAGCTATCAAAAAAGTCTCTTAAGGACAATAGACCGTTCTATCACAATCTCATAGAGCTTAATTTGTTGAATATTTTTAAATTTATTTTGTTTGATATTTTTAATTATATTTAAATCATCATGTTAATATTATATTAATATTTAATTTATTTATTTATTTATGTATAATATTGATTGAAAATTTGAATATATACATTGTAATTTGATTAAAATAAAATTTTAACTAAAATATTTGTAATAGATATTTAAAATTGTTTCTCTCTATAAAATAATCTTAATATTAAAAGTAATTGATACTTACCCCTTTTTTAAAGTTTGACTCTCAAATGCATTTTTTTAAAAAGCTTAGCCAAACATAGTTTGCTTATCAAAAATACTTTTCAAATAAATTAGCAAAACACAAATTGTTATTTTTTTAAATGTAATTTTTAAAAGCCATTTTAAAAAAGTGCTTCTAGAAATAAGCAGTTTGAGCCTGTTTGGCATTGCTGCTAAAAATTGCTTGTTTTTAGAAGTGTTTTTTTAAAATAGCTTTTCAGAAAAGTGCTTTTCAAAAAAAGTAATTTCTGTTTGACAAATTCATTTGAAAAGTGCTTTTGATAAGCAATTTGTGTTTGACTAATTTTCTTTAAAAAGTGTTTTTGAGAGGCAAGTTACGAAAAAGGGCAATATCGATGTGCTTTTAATATTACGATTATTTTATAGAGAGAAACTATTTTAAACATCTAATGCACAAACTTTAATTACATTTTTAATTTAATTATTTGAAATGTACATATTCAAATTTTCAATCAATATTGTACATAGATAAATATTGTTGAATTTTTTTGAAAAGAAAAATCTTTTTGTTATTTATTACCTATTTTTTGGATTCGATCTTAGCTATTATTCTTCTTTTTTTGTTATAATACTCTAAAGTTTTAAAAATTTAAACTAAAATAAAATAATAGGTAAATTAAAAAATGAAAATTTGTTGAGGGTCTAAATCTTTAATTGCTATTTTTTCTCTTTTTTAAATAAATGAAGATTATTCCCCCAAAATAGTAAAAGTGTAATTTTATGGCCAAAATGATCTTAATTTCATTTTTACAACCATCAAGGATTGGCGGATGAGACTGTTTCTCTCTTATTTAGAGGTCTCATATTTGAGTCATGAGTATGAGAAAATTCCAACTACACGATATGAATTCAAATTAATCGAATTTTAATGCGGTACTGAACATCGAGTGAGAAACCGAATAATAATAAGAAAAAATGCTCAAATATGTCATCGAACTTTGAGAAAAGGAGCATCTATATCATTCATTTAAAGTTTGGCTCATCTATGTCATTTCCATTTGAGAAAAGACTCATTGATGTCATTATTTGTTAATTGAATTTTTTGTTTTATGATTTTGTAAAACCATTTTTTACACGTAGTCAATTATAATTAAAGGAAAAAGGGTAAAAAAAAAAATACCCTTAAACTATGTGAAATGAACAAAAATGTCTTTCGTTTATGATTTGGTCTAAAAATGTCCTTGCCGTCAATATTTTGGTAAAACAAATCCCTTATTGTTATTTAATGAGTCAAAAATTCTCATATTCTAAATGATTATATTATTTGTTTTCTTTTTTAACACATTTTTTTCTAATAATATTTTTTAAAAATTATCGAATGTTATCCTACTTCAATTCAAAATTTTGTCTTGTTTTATCATAGTTATTTTGTATTGTTTTATAAATAAAAATTAATGATGAATTTACTATGATCTTATATATATGACATATATTATATGTCGAAAGGATACATGAAGTTATTCTATTTCAATTGATAAAATGAGATTAAGAAGAAAAAAAAATATTTCCTACATTTCTATTTGTTAAAGTTATTTTAAAGGAAAGAAACAAGAATAGGGTTTTTAAATAATTTTTTAATTACGAAGAAGATGTGTTTAAAAAAAATTACTTTTTTTCTTCAGAAAAAGGCATTTATGACACATTTAGTAACTATAGGGGACATTGCTTGACCAAAGTATTGACGATAAGGACATTTTTTGAACCAGAGTATTGATAGCAAGGACATTTTTAAGTCAAACTATAAACGAAACATTTCACATAGTTTAAGGACATTTTTGACCCTTTTCCCTTAATTAGATCATTTTTTGAAAGGAAAAAGCTCAAATATGCCATCAAACTTTGAGAAAATATTCATATATGTCATCCGTTAAAATTTTAGATTATCTATGTGAAACAAACCCGGTTTCTCAATACAAATACTCAAACATTATATAATTGCTGATAGCCAAATTATAATAATTGTTGACACCCAAATTTGGACCTCCACAATATAGATTAATCATCGAGCTTCTTCAATTTCGAACGATTTTGAAATAATTAGTTTTAGAAATTTCAAAAAATAAAATAAATAGTTTGCAGGTTATTTTAAATAGTTTGTCATTTTATAATTTTTTATATAGTATATATGTTTTAAAAAATATATATATAATTAATATATTTTATGAATATTAGAAAATCGCCTAAAGAAGATTTTAATTTTACTTAAATGTTTTGTCAATTAGTTTGGTTTAAGTAATAGTTTATATTTTAAAATTAATTAGTTTATAATTAAGTTAATTATTTTATTTTGTTAAGATTAAGAAGATCGTTATTTAATTAATATTAGTTCATTTTATTTAATCTTTAGTCGCCTTCAAATATAGTCATCTCTTGTTCTACTTCTTGGATCAATTTTCGAGAGAAAATTTGGCAAAAAAAAAGGGTAAATTACAGAAATCACACACTTTTAAGGCAAAATTACAATTTATCCCTTAAAAGTTTATAATTACAGAAATCCCTCATTTTCGCGCATCAGATTAGTGTATCAACACTTATATTATTGTATTTCGAGCATCAGATTAATGTATCAGCGCTTATATTATTGTATCTCGCGCATCAGATTAATGTATCAGCGCTTATATTATTGTATCTCGCGCATGTATCAACACTTATATAGCTCTGATACATTAATTTGATGCACGAAAATGAAGGATTTTGGATATTTGTAAAACTTATAGGGGATAATGGTAATAAGTAAACTAAAAGGTGGGATTTTTGTAATTTTTCCAAAAAAAGATCCCAGCCCACCATCAGTCGACCCAGCTCACCAAAAGACCCAACAATACAATAATACAAGCAGCGACAGATTCATATCAGCCCATTACAACAAAAAAAAAGAGTAAATTTTAGGTTTAGCAAATATAAAAATTATATTTGTATGCTATAGCTATAGTTTGCATAATTGTGCTGCATAGAAAATTTTATGTTTGCTATGGAGCATTAGATTTGTATAAATCACAGCCAGGCATTCGTTTGTATAAAATCACATCGATTGTATATGTATATCGTTTAGATAATTGTATATATGTAACTACTATATATATATGTATCAACGATTGTGTTTGTATATCTGCAAAAATAATTGAATTGTATACAATTGAATCGAAATAAAATATTTGTATATCAAATCTCTCTCTCTCTCTCGCTTTATACAATACAAATTATACATTGTAATTTGTATAATTTGTGTTTGTATAAAGCGAAAAAGAGAGAAAGACAAAAGAGAACTGGTAGTGTAAGATCTGTATTTGTATAATTATAAGTGTATAGAACGAATATATATATTTATATATACAATTTTCTCTCGTTTTATACAAACACAAACACAATTTATACATTTGTGTTTGTATAAAGTGAGAGAGGCTAGGGAGAGTGGCGAGTGAGATCAGGGAGATGGGCGAGCGAGATTCTCTGGGAAGAGAGGCGAATGACAAGTGTTTGCTACATATTACAATTAAATGAAACTGTGGTTATAACATTTAATTTGAACTAATAGTTTGCTATTTTATATAATTTTCCCCAAAAAGAAACTGACCCATCCAGTACATACCCATACGTGCAGCAATATGCCCAACCCCACCCTATGGTCGTCTCTTTCAGCGAGCAGAACCCAGAACTTCAACGCTCAACCCAGCGCGAAAAACCCAGAAGCCAAAATCCAGCAAATTTGGAAAAAAGCCACAACTACGACCCGTCTACATCAACAACTGCTTTAAACGACGCCAACAGTACCCGCACCGACCTCTTTTTTCTGCAGCAACCACTCTCACGCCCCCTTTTCCCCCTTTTCAAGATTTTCAAATCTCTTTCACTGTTGGCCTTGGAAAAGAGGGAAGAAATTCAAAATTTTCTTTGAATCTTCCACCCGATTTCCCCCTGAATCTGCTCCAATTTTTTCCCTATATATACTTCCCTCCTTCAGTGTTTGAAAGAAGAGGGATTTTTTTTCTGGACACTGATTTATTACCGAAAATAGTCAAAAGGAAAAGGTTGAGAACAAAAAAAAAATACAGTGATATGGACTCATAAAAATAAATCTATTTCTGTAGTTATTAAATTACGAGTTTCGAGTCTAGGAGTCTTGTTTTTTCTGAAACTTTTCATCGCAACTTTCATTCTTAGAGAGTGAAGTCGTCCTCTAGCTCATTGTCCCGACTCGCTGCGTCGAAAAAGGTAATATCTTTGTCCTTTATTTTTACTAGTGTTCGTACATGCGCGTTGCGCGGATTAAATGTCATAATTTTTAAATTAAATGTGATATAACTTATGTAAGATTTAAAATATTAAAATATATAACTTTTTTAATTGGTTGGTAAAAATGATAATGATTAACTTAAAAACAGTAATAGTTATAATTAATTTCAAATAAAAATAAAAATATTTTAAATCTTTATCTTAATATAAATCTTTATATAAATTTTAAAATCTTAAAATGATTATATCACGTTAATTTTAAATAATTCTTTAAATAATAATAATGATAATAATAATAATAATAATAACAAAAAAGGGTCAAATATACCCATATACTATAGGAAGTAGGTATACATGGAGAGTTGGATGAACTTCATCCCATACTCTTGGACCGACATTGAACCCTCTTCAAGTGCATAAGCTCTTGTGCCTTAGCTTCTCTCAACTCTCTAGGGAAAAACCTATCCAGAAAAGCTCCAGTAAAATAATCTCAAGTCACAGGAGTTGTATCTGCACCCTGTTGTCTTTCTACTGAGTGAACCAGATATGAGCCACATCTTTAAGTTGATAGGATTCTAACTCAACACTCTCAGTTCCAGTCACTTGCATTAATCCAAGAATTTTCTTAACCTCATTAATAAAGTTCTGTGGGGTCTTTACCAACCTTCGATCCTAGAAACTCAGGCGGATTCATCCGAACAAAGTCTCGAACCCTAGCTGTAGTTGATCCACCATTTGTGTTTGCAGGAATTGGGACCTGCTGATTGTTCTGATTGGCCACACTCTAAGCCAAGAGCTGGATCGCATTCCAAAACTTTGCATTCGTAACCTCATGGTTCGGGACTGGAGGAACTGCTTTAGCATTGCGTGTGTTAGCTCTACGAGGAGGCATGATCTGAAATGCATAATGACGAATTAAAAAAGGAGAAGTTGAATCATACCCACGCACGATAAAAATAACAAAGAAAGTGAAGTTTTTTTCTTAAAACACTTTGTAGCCTCCCCCTCATAGTAGTGGCGCGCTTCACACCCATGAAATAGACTCTACTTAGTGCGGCTTTCAGACATCCTAGGACTCTAGAACCTAATGCTCTGATATCAAGTTTGTCACACCCCGAAGCTACCCTCTTGAAGAAACACGGGACCTAGGATCACGAATGACCCCAATCTAACTTTGTGTCTGGCATATATTAAGCATACAGAGAATAACTAAATAAAATATGTACTATGCGGAAGCTAAAATAATGGATAACTGAAATGGGAAAAAACCCAACTATTCTGAATATGTAAAACATACTAAGGGTTTAGTAATAACAGAAACAATCACCTAGCAACTCAAGATGAATCTAATACTATGTCTGAAAAACCTCTAACTGAGTTGAGTTGTTAGGACATGCCCCCAGCTAACTCTAACAAAACTGATAACTGAATAACAAAACTAAAATGAAAAACATGTCTATTATCCTCATAGTATGAGGATTCACCACTGGAGCTGTTGAATGTAAACCGAGAATCGATCTAAGCGCGATCTGGATGCTGAGTATCTGAACCTACATCATGAAATGATGTAGCGCAGAGTATGCGTCAGTACTTGAAATGTACTGAGCATGCAAGATATAGATACTAAGTTGAACAAATATATATAAGCTGAACAAAGCATAAATGAGCAATGACATAAACTAAGCAAGAATGTAAATACTGAAACATAATTGAAATGCTAAGCTGAATGCAATGACCAAGTACTAATTATGAACATGACATGCTAAACTGAATGTTGAAGTATATACTGAAAACCTGATCAAATGCACTAGGAGTTTGACTATGGGAGCTATATTAACCGATATAAACCACGTGAGCTAAACGTGGAGTTTGATGTATATGCCCCATCGAGAGGACCCAATATACCTTGCCAGAGGTATGACTGGCGTGATCATTTAATTTGATTCCCAACAGAGGGGATTTATAATCCTACGCGGGCACGTAGTTTTGGGACTATGAGGGTACGCTGAACCCTAGTCTAACTCGATGCTAAGTCTACTCCCAACTAAATACATATGAAGCTAAAATTCACTAAATAGTGAATAGCTCAAAATAATGACATGCTAACTGAGAATGCAACATTTATACACTGATAATGTAACATTCAAAATCTAGAGCATGATTATCTGTTTAACTGACTTAGCAAGTATAATTCGTGAACTAAGATAATTTATACAAACTAGGGTTCTGAGTTTCATACAAGGAATTAAGCAAACTTTCCAAGAAACAAGCTATTTCGATGTAGGATATTACAACAGCTAGATCACAGTAAATATCCAAGGTTTTAGAAACCTTAGGTCTAAACAAGATATGGAGAATCAAGGTACTGACTGAATTCTAGGGACCTAGTGGATAAGAGGAACCCACTAGTGAAATTCCACATACCTGGTGACGAAATCTATGGAGAAATCATTTGATTTCGGGGCAGAAACTTGAAGAAAACCTTCTGATTGTTCTTGGGAAATTGGCGCCTCTTTCTTCTCTTTTGCTCTAAGTTTGACTAGGATATTATTCTTAAACTGAGTAAAACGATGTAGTTTAGGTGTTAAACGATGTAGTTTAAATGCCCAATGCATAGGGGAAAAGACCAAAACGACCATGACTTAAAAGCTGACGAGGCCTACCCACAGAGCCACTGACGGACCGTTGATGGAACCACGGTCCGTCGGGTGGGTCGTGGTTGCTGGCCAATGCTTACTGGTCCTTGGACCTCCCAGCCACATTCCATTTCACGGATCGTGTGAAGGACCACAGACCGTGAATGCCACTGTGGTTCTTCACTTGGGCTAGGGGGGTTTGCTGGTCCGACTTGACGGGCTGATATACCGTGAGTTTACGATATTTCTAATACATTTCACTTACAGTTGTGTGTGTCTAGGGCCTTTTTATATTGGTTTTTATGTGTGTTATCATGTTTTGCAGGAAAGGTGTTCAGGCGCGGAAGTTTAGAGATAGCTGAAGGAAATGCAGAAAAAGGCATTCACGGAGGTCATCTACGGACCGTAAGTACATCCACGGTCCGTAGGTGATGACCGTAGATCAGCAGGAATGTGTTAAGGTCAAATCAGGGAAATCTGACCAAGTGTGGAACCACGGTGACCATTGACGGTCCGTATATTAATCTATGGACCGTACTGTTGATCCATAGAGTGATACTGCGAGGGTTCCAGTACCTGATTTTTGAAGATGCTAAGTATGGAGCTACGGAAGGGATTGACGGACCGTAGGTCGATCTACGGTCTGTGCTAGTGATCCGTCGTTTGCTTCAGAGAAGCTGATTATTGGATGCTAAAATATTTTCTAAGTCCCGAGTGACGGAAGGGACTTACGGACCGTAGATCCATCGACGGTCCGTAAGTCAGTCTCGTGGATCGAAGACGCGTACCTGAACAAAACTTTCCTTAATTTGTTTCCTTTTTTATTTAGGAGTTGTTTTCTATAAATAGGGCATGTAAACCTCGTTTTTGAGGGTGAGACATTATTATTCTATTCTTGCTTTGTAACTTTGGAGATTAATTTGCAACCCGAGCAATTATTGATTTCCCAAGTTCGTTTTGAAGATTTTGGCTTCGAAATTCAAGTTAATTTTCTGGGTTTATTATTCTCTTTACGTAAGTTCATGATTTCTCCCTCTACAATTATGAATTGAGTTCTTGCTAATATGAGTAACTAAATCCACAACTAGGGTTGTGGGAACCATGATCGATTAACAAAGTATGAATAGTAAATAAGCAATTCTTGACTAGTATTTTACATGCATTGATAATTCTTTCGTTTAGAAGTCTTTTTAACGGTGGCCAACGTTAGAACTCGCCTTGTTACTACTTGCCGGACCA
>JAJOOH010072730.1:0-29662 GCA_029582605.1 Solanum gracilifrons
AGTTATATATATATATATATATATATATATATATTCAAGTTTTAATAAGTTCAAGTTTTCAATTCAAGTTCGTATCTAATTTCTAAACTTAATTAGTTATTTATTCAAGCTAATTAGTTCCAAGTTCAAGTTCTAATTTCAACTTCAAGTCTAAGTTCAACTTCAAATTCTAAGTTCACGTTCTAAGTTCAAGTTCAAGTTCTAATTTCAAGTTCAAGCTCTAAGTTCAAGTTCAAATTCTAATTTCAAGTTCAAGTTCTAAGTTCAAGTTCAAATTCTAAGTTCAAGTTCTAATTTCAAGTTCAAGTCTAAGTTCAACTTCAAAATATGCTTTGTTTGGTCTAATTAAGTTCAATTAGTTCAAGATCTACAAAGTTAAAGCTTAATTAATTAAGTTCAAGCTCTAGTTAATTAGTTGATCAAAATTAAGTTTATATTAATTCCTAATTAAGTTTTCAAGATATTATAAATTAATAAAGTTTAATATAGTTATAATTAATTTATATTAAGTTCAAATTAATTAAGGTCAATAAGATTTTCAAGTACTACAAAATTCTAATTAAGTTCAAATAAAATCCAAGTTCTAATAAGAATAAAAATTAATTTCTAATAAATTAAAGTCAACAACATTTCAAGTTCATATTCTTAATTAAGTTCAATTTATAGTAAATTCAAGTTATAATTAATTATAAGTTCTAATTCAAATTCCTAAAATTCCAAATTCAAACTAGCTAGCTAGTGTCCCAAATTCAAACTATTAATTAGTCCTAAAATATCAAATATAATTCAAACTATTAGTCCTAAATTTCAAATTCAAACTAGTCTTAAAATCACCAATTGAAAGTACTCCTATAATTCAATAATCAAACTATAGTGCTAAAATCCCAAATTCAAACTATTAGTAGTCCTAAAATCTCAATAATACTTCAAACTAGTCCTAAATTCAAAATTCAAACTAGTCTTAAAATCACAAATTCAAACTAGTCCTAAATTCCCAAAATCTAACTAGTTCTAAAATCCTAAATTCAAAGTAGCTAGCTATTCCTAATCCCAAATTCAAACTATTAGTCCTAAAATCTCAATAATAATTCAAACTAACTCAAATAATACCCAAATTCAAACAACTCCTTAAATACCATAATTCAAACTAATCTTACAATTCCAAAATCAAACTAATTAACTCAAGAAATACCGAAATTCAAGCAAATCCTAAGATACCCTAATTCAAACTAACCCTAACATTAAAATTTTCAAATCACAATTAACAAACACAAACTAACAATCAAATAATCCCTAATTCAAACTAACAATCAAAAACCCTAAATCATTCACTTACTAACTAACAATCAATAAAAAACTAATTCAATACACTAATTAACAAATTCAATACTCAAATTGAAAGAAATTAAAAATAATATTATGAAACCCTAACCTTGAATTAAAGGAGAAAGGTAGTGGGTCGGGGTCGGCGTGGGCAGCGGCGGCGACAGGTAGCGGCGGCGTCGGTGACAAGCAGCGGCGGCGTCGGTGACAGGCAGCGGCGGCGTCGGCGTCGAGAGAGAGAAGAGAGAAGGAAGAGAAGAGAGATGGAGAAATGGGGAAAATCGCATCTGCTAGTGCAGATATTTTAAAGAAAGTGACGGACAGCGTCTCTATGTCCGTGGATTTTTAAAAAAAATGTTTGACCAACATTTTGACCAAAAAGCGACGGACTAAGAGACACTGTCTGTCGCTTTCTTAAAATATTTGACCAGATATTTTGACCAAGAAGCGACGGACATAAAGATGTTGTCCGTCGCTTATTTAAAAAATAATTAAACAATTAAAATTAATTAAAATCTATGGACGGTGGCTTTTTTAAATTAATAAATAATTATTCTAAATAAAAAGTGACGGACTGCGTCTCTATCTATATAAAATAATTAATTATTCATTATATATATATATATATATATATATATATATTTGGCTCAAAAATCCGCTAAAAAGTGGCAGACTAAGCGATGTCGTCCGTCGCTTTTAAAAAAAATATTTTAAAAAATTAATTTAATTAAAAAGCGATGGACAATGTGGCTAATGGCGTTGCTTTTTGGAGCGACGCCGTCCGTCACTTTTAGTTTCGTCATTTTTTAGCAGTTTTTTAGTAGTGAAAGATAGGGATACTGGACATCATATTGGCTTCCGCCTTCCAAGTAGGACCCTCAACAAGATGGTTTCTCCATAACACTTTCACGGAGGCAATCTCTTTACTTGTCGATCTAAGATCTCAATCAGGACTTCTTCATAAGAAAGGTTATCTTTCACTTCCAACTCTTCTAGGGGAATTATGGATTTCGAATCTCCGACGTATTTCTTCAACATTGAGACATGGAAGACGGGATGCACCGATGCCAACTCACTTGGCAAGTCTAACTCATATGCAACCTTCCCAATACGCCTCAAAATTTGGTAGGGGACTACAAAACGGGGACTAAGTTTCCCTTTCTTCCCAAACCTCATCACACCCTTCATGGGTGAGATTCTCAAGTAAACCCAATCAAGCACGTCGAATTCAAGGTCTCTCCTCCGCATACGACTTTTGTCGACTTTGGGCCATTTTTAACTCTCTCTTATGAGTCGAACTTTCTCAATGGCCTCAAAAACTAACTCGGGTCCTATCAAAGCAACCTCACCCACTTCAAACCACCCGATAGGAGATCTACACCTCCTACCATAAAGGGATTCATACGGGGTCATACCAATACTCTAATGGTAGTAATTATTGTAGGCAAACTCTAGTAAAGGTAAATGGTCATCCCAATTTCCCTTGAAATCTATCACTCAAGATCTCAACATGTCCTCTAACGTTTGGATTGTTCGTTCCGCTTGCCTATCAGTTTGGGGGTGAAAATTTGTACTAAGCTTAACTTTGTGTCGAGACCCTTTTGAAAGGACCTCCAAAACTGTGAAGTAAATTGAGTACCTCTATTGGAGATAATGGACAAAGGCACTCCGTGCAACCTTACCATCTCCCTCAAATACAACTTAGCATAATCTTCCGCCGTATAGAAAACTTTGACGGGAATGAAATAGGCCGACTTCGACATTCGGTCAACTATAACCCAAATTGAATCATATTGATGCCGAGTACGGGGCAATCCCACTATGAAATCCATATTCATATTTTCCCACTTCCAAGTAGGAATACTAATGTCTTAGGATAAGCCTCCTGGTTTCTGATGCTCAACCTTCACTTGTTGGCAATTAGGACACTAAGCCACAAATCTCTTAATATCCCTTTTCATCCCATTCAACCAATAGATCTCCCGCAAATCACGATACATCTTGGTGGCTCTTGGGTGAATAGAATACCAAAAACTATGGGTTTCTAACAAGATCTATTCCCTTTAGTCATCGACATTCGGAACTCACACTCGACCTTGGTACCTTAGGACACCCTCAATTGGCGATAACACGATTGGAGATCAATTTTGGAAAAATAACTTACCCCTTGAAGTTGATCAAATAAGTCATTTGTTCTTGGAAGAGGATACTTGTTCTTGATGTTTACCTTGTTCAACTGCTAATAATCAATACACATACGGAGTGCACCATCGTTTTTCTTAACAAACAACACCGGAGCATCCCATGGAGAGATACTCGGTCGGATGAACCCTTTATCCATTAAGTCCTTTAACTGACATTTCAACTACTTAAGTTCTGGCGGAACCATTCTATAAGGAGGAATAGAGATAGATTGGGTATCGGGGAGAAGGTGAATCTCAAAGTCTATTTCCCTTTCCGGAGGAACACCAGGAAAATCTTCAGGGAAAACTTCTAGAAGCTCTTTTACAATAGGGACCAACTCAAGAATAGGAGTTCCGGACTCCACATCCCTCACCCTCACTATATGGTAGACACAACCTTTTGAGATTATTTTCCTCGCTTTTAGGTAAGAAACAAATTGACCTCTAGGCATAGAATTTCCCCCTCCCACTCTAGGATAGGCTTATTTGGGAATAGAAATTTGACTACCCAAGTTCTACAATCTATAGAGGCATAACAGGAACGCATCCAATCAAGTTCTACCAAATCCACCAAAGTAACTCTATGGGACAAGGAAATGGGACACTTTCTATAAACCCTCTTAGCCACAACAAAATCACCAACATGGGTAGAAACAGAAAAAAGGTTCTAACAATACATCGGGAAGCACATCAAACCTCATAGCTATATAAGGGGCCCCAAAGGACAAAGTTTCTCCTGGATCAAGTAAAGCATACACAACTATATGAAAGACTTTTTAACATACCCATCACTACATCCGGGGAGCTCTCTTGACTACCTCTAGTTTGGAGAACATAGAAATGGTTTTTCTTAGGAGCATTCCCACCCGAGCCACTTCGACCAGATGAAGGGTAGGGTTAAGCCCTACGATGAGTGTCTCCCTTATTTCTAGTAATTGAAAGGCAATCCCTTATCTTATGATCCATTTTTCCACACCCGAAACAAGCATTAGAGACTGCTAGATACTTCCCTTAATTATTTCTCCCACATTTAGCATAAGTAAGCATCAAAGGCCTAGTACCATATCATTGTGGTTTTGGGTTAGACACTCTCTCATTTCTTGGCCTCGGAGGAACACTTGTAGAACCTTGCCCGAAGAACTTTTGACAGAACCTTGGATGACCCCGTCTACCAGACCTAGCATGAGAATAATTGCCATCATCCACTTTAGAACTTTTTACCTCTCTAGATCTTTCCTCGAGCTTTTCTTTCTTAATTTGTTGGACAAGCACCATAAGGCGAGAAATGTCCATGTCATGGACAAGCATAGTGGTGCGGCACTCTTTGACCACCATGTCGGACACACCCGACACAAACTTACTCATCTTGGCCCTATGATCTGCCACAATGAAAGGAGCATACTTGAATAGTTGAGTGAACCTCAAAGTGTATTCCCTTACTATAACACCCCGGAAACTAGTAGGCTAAACTAAAGCTTAACATAGGGGTTATAGTCGTAATTATAACTTCTCGTACTTAAAATAAAGGGTTTTGTGTTATAACTTCAAGGTACGACCCCTCAAGGACCAACTAGGTGCCCTTGAGGAAGAACCCTAGAAAAATGCCAAAAACAGTGACCACGGCAGGACCCACGCCCCGTAGGTGGGTCCACGCCTCGTGGGTGGGCATCTCGTGGATGGGGTCAAAGTCTCTCACCATGAATCACACCCAACCAGGACGGTCCATGGTTTCATGCACAGTTCGTAGGTCATGGGTCCTTGGTTCATGCATGGAAACTGCTCTTTGGCGGTTAAGTCTAGGGGCACTTTGGGGTTTCCCGGTTTTAATTAATATTAAGTGAGGTCGTTTTAGATTAAATTAGATCAACTATATAAGGATTATATATCACTAAATTAAGTCATCCAAGCCATTATTTCTAAATCACAAAAAAGAACCCAATTCCTCTCCAAATATTCTCTCTCTGGAACTTCAAGGAAGAAGAAGAGGGAAGTTGGAGCTAGGATTCAAGGAGAAAGGTTTTCTTCTCAAATTCATTGGATTTCATTGCTAAGGTATGGTAGCTCTTAATCCATGCA
Source organism: Solanum gracilifrons (assembly GCA_029582605.1). Classification (NCBI taxonomy): domain Eukaryota; kingdom Viridiplantae; phylum Streptophyta; class Magnoliopsida; order Solanales; family Solanaceae; genus Solanum; species Solanum gracilifrons. The sequence goes on from JAJOOH010072730.1 coordinate 5,583, forward strand.
TAGCCTTCATCCATGGATCCCCTTCATCCATAGAGCCCCTTCAAAGCCCTAATTTCAAAGATAGAAATCCCTAAAAGCTAGGGTTTGATTCCAAGTCATGGATTCCATTAAAAATGATTCTAATGCTTGAATTACTTTATATTATGATTGAATTGATGATTTATTATGGTTTTTATGTTGAAATTCCCAAGAATCCATGAAATCCCCATATTCCCAAATTATGATCTTGTGATGTGGGTGTATTGATGAAAGAAGGATATTATGAGATTATGCTTGTAGTATTTGGGTTACTTGAATTATGTTATTATCCATGTCTAATGTAGTGAATTCTATATGTGTAGATTCAATATGAGCTTGATCCTTGAAAGGACAAATTATGATATTATGCATGTTTTATGAAGTTCTTGTAAATGCTTTAATGATGCTTTGAGAGTGAAGTGTTAATGATTAGGTTGTTATTGTGGGCTGATTGAAAGATTATTCTCATGAACTCATAATGAACTTAATGTGAAAGGTTTTCTCACATAATGAAGGTTCTACAGTTTAAAGGCTTTTCTCACCTAATTGAATCTAAGAGTAAAAGTGATCATGGATGGTGATAGTTGCTCAAGCATGGTCTAAAGAGCTATTGTAATGAATTAACTTGGATTTGTTGTCAAGGACATCTTTTCATGAGACATGAGTAAAGTTAAGACTTAATAAGCTATCTTGTGGGATTTATGCCTAGCACCGAGTGGATATTGAAATGAGATGGAGGTTAACACATAGTTGAGTCCGACTTCCAATTATAACTCTCTCCTAGTAGAGTCAGGGTCTCCCAAAGTATATCTCATGAGATGGAAGACTTCACCTAGAAAATTTTGGGTTTCTAGTATCAATCTTCGTATCCTATAACTACATGCCCCGTGGGATGTTTAGCTAGCGGATCCAACTAAGCTAACAAACCGGTTCTACCTTAGGCAAGTAGACCAACCTTTTTCGGTGTGGGTAACATCAGAGGGGATCATTTGATAGCTCACATGGTCTCATGTTGGTTAAGGCTATTTCCTAACTAGAATAAGATTATTAATGAACTAAAATATGCTTGAAGTGTTCAATGTAATAAATGAACTAAAGACATGCTTGAAGAAGTATTTCACAGTGTTCAAAGACAATTATGAACTAAGATATGCTTAAGGAAATATCTCATAGGGTTCAAGAATAACAAGATGAATAATGAATTAAGACATGCTTAAAGAAGTATCTCATAGTGTTCACATGCAATAATGAACTAAGACATGCTTATGGAAGCATCTCATAGTGTTCATAGACATCAAGGGCTTGACTAATGAACTAAGGTTAATACATTAAGTTTGGCATATGAGTCCAAGAGTTTCAAAAGATGAGGACTATGAATGATGACCTAAAGTGGTTTACTTAGCATGGGTAATAGTTATGGGGTCTTATTCATGCATTGCACAAGTATGCCTTAAGGGTATTTATAAATTGTTTCTCTTATGCTATGATGATTTATATGTTGATTACGCTTATGACTTATGCTTTTCCACTATTTTCATGATGATGTTCAAACTTAGTAAATTTCATGCATTCAAATAAAATGTCCCTTTATAGCATGTTTTCAATATTTTTATGCATGGCTATCATACTTTGTGCATTTTTGTACTAACACCTACTTTTCCTACATTTTCCCCAAGTGTAGGGTCCGGTTCTAAATGTGTTAATCGTTGTGGCTAAAGCTTGGATTCGCTTATTCTCCTAGATTGATGGTGAGTCCTCATGATTCGCGGATGGATGTTATCTCATTGTAGTTTCATTTCTTGTATTTCCTTTTTGGACTATGTTGTATGGGTCGTGTCCTTTTTCTCATTCGAATATTATAACATATGGCTATGTTGAGACTTAGAGTCTAGACTTCCGCTTTTGCTTATGAAAATTTTAGAGTTGAAATACGTTTTTACTCTTATTGTTCTATTGCTTATGTTATGATATGCTAAGTGGCTTGTATATATGGAGTCCTTTAGGGTTCTATACACCATGTTACATCTAAGGGGTACCCCCTAGGTCTTGACACTTATGCTCATATTTCCTTGCCTAAGATGAACTCAAGTACCTTGGCCTCTCTCTTCTCTAGAAGGAACAATCTGTCAAGAAATACACATTTGAACCTTTCCCATTCTATGGGACCCGTTTTGACTGGCCTTGCCTCTTTCCACTGATTAAACCAAATCTGAGCAACCCCTTTGAGTTGGTAAGCGGCTAGTTCCGCCTTCTCTACTGGAGTCATACCCATGATAGCAAGTACTTTGTATACCTCGTCAATAAACTCTTAAGGGTCTTCCTCAACTTTGGAACCATAAAATTCAGGAGGGTTCATTCTTGTAAAATCCCTCACTCTTTATGTCATCGAACCCACACTTGGGTTCACGGAAACTACCACCTCTCTATTGGCTTGTGTTGTCACAACTTGAGTGCATTAGTCACATTATCATTCAATGGGTCAATGGGAGCTTGAGGAGGAGCTTGGGCAGGAACCTAAGGAGGAACCTCTTTCTTAACATTGCCTTCCTCCAACCTTCTAGCATTAACCCTTCTAGTAGTCATATCCTGAAAACCATTAGGCACGGATTAGGAGAAAGACTTATAGAGTTAAACTCCAAGGAACGACTTAGAGAAGTGAAGAAGTGAAGTTTCCTAAACATCTAATAGCCTCTCATTAATAAATGTGGCGCGCTCCACACTTATGAACAAGACTCTACTAGACGTGGTTTGAGACATCCTAGAACCATTCTAAACCTTGTGCTCTGATTACCAAGTTTATCACGACCCAGGGGTACCCCCTAGAAGCAACAAGGCATATAAAACCCTGAGAGGCCTCATACAAGACACTTAGATATCATAGCATAAAGTAATAGAAAAGGTGCAGAAATTAAAAACTTTTTGATACAATCAAAGTCTTTTATAAAACGAGCGAAAGTCTAACAACATTGTCCAAAACCATCTAAACAACATGAATAAAGTATTAGGTCACAGCCCATACAATAGTCCAAGACATAAAAGAAAACATAAGGGAAAGTGATGATCACATCGTCGAACACAATGAGGACTCACCCAAACTTCACTTCCTTGATAAAAAACGAAGCTAGTCACAAGTGTGTTAATCGGGAACTCCAGACCCTACATTTGATAAGAATGTAGAAAAGAGTATGTGGTAGTACAATCAAATACTAAATATGATAGCTTGCATAAACATAAGCATTAGTCAACATAAGACATAAGGCATAATCAATACATAATAAGCATCATAATGAAAGAGGAATACTTCCTTAAGTAACCTCACTTAACCTTAGCCAAGACTTAGGTCATCCACCTTTAGTCAAGCATACATCATTGAAGGCATATCTAGCAACACTCCAAGAAAATCAACTTCATAATGTAATCACATCAATCACACTTACTTTTAAAGACATGGGTGTTCGCCTCTATGCCTAGCTTATAAAGGCTAATGGGTATTCGCCTCTTGCCCTTACTTACTTCAAGATTATGGGTACTCGCCTCCACAATTACATCATATGACACGGGTACTCACCTTCACATCATTTCATAAGGATCATGGGTACTCCCCTCCATCTCCATTCATCATAATAAGAACATGAGGGATCACCTCTTGTTCACTTCTAAGGAGTATGGTAAATCACCACATATCCTTCAATATGGAGGTCGAGGGTAGTCGCCTCTAGCCTCATCCTTCATTAAGCATTTTAGTCTAGATTAATTTTAGTTGAGCAATCCTTTAAACCTAAAATCATTTATGTGAGTAAACCTTTCACATTCATTTAATCATGCATAGCAATTCATTAGGGGAAATATCTCTTCCACATCATATCATTAGTATTCAACAATTCGTAGTCTAAGCTTTACTCTCAAAGCAATACATCTCATGATCATCATCTATACTTTACTCTCCAGCAATTAAAATCATATTCATCATATATTCTTCAATCTAAAGCAATTCTAATCATGCACTATCAATCCTATAAGGATATATCTAACCGATACAGTTTCCCTCTCATGGCATCAACCCAACATATCAATTCAACCCTAAAACCATAGGATAGGCATGGGTACATGTATTTCATCCTAAATACATGAAATTCTATCAAATCTATCATAAACAATCATAATCCAACTATTTGGATGAACATTTATCACAACCCACAACATTGGAAGAAACCCTAACTTGAATTGGGGATTTAGACTTCACAATTGGGGAATTCAAGGGACTCCACGGTAGAAAGGATCCCATGGATGAAAAGCCATCATATCTTAGTCCCAATTCCCACAAAATCGTGAAAATTGGATGAGTCGATCTTGACCTAGCTTCAATCTTCTTCTTCTTCTTCCACCTTCTAGAGAGAATATTTGAGAGGGGTTTTGGGTTTTCTTTTGGGAATTCAGAGAATGACTTGAATGGGGGATTTTGGGGGTTAAAAATACTTATATAGGTGTTTTAGAATTACGCAAAAGACACCACTTCAATTTAATTAAAACCGTAAAAAACCCTTAAGTCCCTAAATAACTGTCCAAACTCCACCCACGAGACCACATTGATGGACCGTGGATGGACCTACGGTCTGTCCTGGTCAACCATGGTTTGATTCAGAGATTTTTGGCTATTGATGGTTCCCCCAGCCACGGGTCGGGGACCCATCCACGGGGCATGGGTCCTTGTTGTGGTTCTACCTTAGGCAGTTTTCCAGAGTTTCCCATCGAAGAAACCCACCTACGGGGCGTGGGTCCAACCACGGGGAATGGGTGGCCCTCGTAGGTGACACCTGCAATTTCTAATAATTTGCCAAGCTTCCCTCTTTCAAATTCGGGGAGATACACGGAGTCATTCGGCGATTCGCCGACTGCCCATTCCTATCGCCAAGGTTGTTCTTCCCCAAGGCTGGCATGCTAGAATGTTGGGCAAGCTAAAGAGACACTTGACGGTTCACCGGGTGGTTTTGACGATCACCAGGATCGCTTTTCTTCATTTCTTCAACTTGTTTTCCTTTTTTTTGTCTGGTAGTGTCCTTGCTTTGTTCATTATCATACATACTTGCAAATCAATGCTTTAACATCAATTTATAGCATAAATTAGGCATTTGAGGACACTAAAACCATCGAAATAAAGCCCTAAATGAGTCAAAATCTCGGACTCATCAACACCCCAACTCAAACTTTTGCTTGTACTCAAGTAAAACTCAAGATCAATCGGCTTAACAAAGGATGTCTACAACCAGTGCTGCTTAGGACTCAACATGAATGCACAAAGGTTCAAACTATACATACAATGCTCAAATGTGCACTCAAAGATTCAACTTGTGACTCACCATTATCAAGTGTACTCAAGCTCACAATACTTGCTTCAAATGCAAGTTCAAGCTCAACAAAGGTACTCAAATGACCTCACAATAAAGATGATTCCACATTCACACAAAATTCTTCAAAAATTTAAAGTCCCGGAATCACATACAACTCTCACACTCAAAAAGATGAACACATGCATGACTCCACCCATAGGCTTTCTCTTATTTTCCAATCAACATTCGTTTCAGCTCAGTAATGTTCACAAAGGTCTTTTTAAGGCTTGTAATGGGGCTGAGTGCAAAGGTATGGTCATTTAGGCTTAGTGGCTTCTACCTTCATGAAGTACAGCCTGAAAATCACTTTTTCTCCTTCTCTTTCACATTCAAGCATGTTCATAATCCACCCTATTATTCAACTAAACATGAATCACCGGATACCCTATTTTTCACTATTCTCACACACTTTATTTCACTTTTTTTTCTTTTTCAGTCTTCTTCTTTTCTTTCTTCTTTTTTTTTTTTTTTTACATGGAGGGGTTCCATCTTTTTCAAAATAATCCATCAAAGGGGAAGTTTTTCACACTTCTTGACTTTCCTTCTTTTTCACCATACCCCCAACTTAAGCTTTTGGCCTAAGTTGGCTATTCAAACAAACCAATACTTCATAAAGTTTATAGGTGATGGGATAAATAGGTCAAAGTTGTTCAAGTTTCTTCCAAGAAAAGTATAGGCTCAAAAGGTTCCAAGCAAGGTTCACACATTTCACAAGGTTGGCCACAAAGAGATATGTTGTCAAATTGGCTTACTCTCCAAATATTTAGGCCTAAGATCAGTTCAATTTCTTGCTTCACTCAATCAATCGGACCAACGGGGAAAATTCTAGGTGTCATCCAGCACAATGTTCAAGACAACCTCACCACACAAGGCATTGGGACAATTATCAAACAACACTCCACAATTTCTAGCTAGCGTGCAATGTTCATCACAAGAGACTCATTAAACAATCGGCTAGTCACAAGGAGATGCTAAAAGTTCCCATATTGCCTATGTGACTTGATTCTAATTTTGTTTTGTGAATATTGGAGCTCATTGGTTTTTTATATATATATAAAACCAATGAGCTCCAATATTCACAAAACAAAATTAGAATCAAGTCAATATTCACAAAACATCCCACAAGAGGTAGGTATGGAAATACCTCACCCCACCAACAAAAAAATGTTGTTGTCCTCAAATGCAACTAAAAAAATAAAAATAGTTTGAAAAGTAACAGAGAAGAGGCAAAGAGGATCAACCTGCCAGGCTAGGCTTGGGGTGAAGTCTGCATATCTACAACTCTATGTGTTTGGGTATCAGTTCCTGGTGTCTTAGCTATCAGTACTGCCTCTGACTGAGCATCAGTGCCCGGTGTCTCAGCATCCTTGGCTCCACTTGAGCCCACCATGGAAACGTCCCTCAAAGAGGCATGTATAGATGCATGTACCATGGCTCCCTCTTGGTCTGCCGAATCATCATAGACAACCTCATCAATCACACATAGTTGCTCCTCATCTGTCACAGCCTTGGACTCAGCAGCAACATCATCAGTTCTAACCTCATCTCCGGTGGTAGCCGTAGGAACCTCAGAATAAGCTGGAATATTTGCACTCGATATGTTAGGAATTGCCATAGTCCCAAATAGTGAAGTGAAATTAGTGGAATTCAGCTAGTCCACATCCTTCCTCAACCCCATAATGTCGATTTTCAAGGCCTTCACATCATAAGTGTCTCCCTGGCCCTTCTCACACTCTGCCACTCTCACAGTCAGAGAATCCAAAGTCGACTTGTAATCCCTCATCTCAGCCCTAAGTGGGGACAAGGGAGCAACTATCACCCTTTTTATCATCCCAGGCATAGCCGCCTCAACTTGGGAGGCACTCACATCAGTAGAATGAGCTAAATGGCCCATCTTGTATAGCATGGCTTAGGTAACAAGGGGTTGGGAAGCAAAAGCAGCAGTAACAGATCTAAGAGGTGCAACAGAAGTAGTCGGAGTCTTAGAAGAGGAAGGTGCAAATGTACCTGAGGGCCCACTGGCCTGATTAGGCATGAATACCTCTGTAGGTAACATATTAATGTTGACCTCCAGGGATATATCCATCGGCGCTGCCCTCCACCTATCAAGCTCATCCCACTGGTACTCGGCCTCAATATGTCGGATGTCAGTAGAGGAGGTAGGTGTCACCTCCACATCCGTATTCTCATATCGAGGAACACGAGCCCGTCTACACAACCAGGAATAGGAGAGAAGGATGTCTATGCTTGGCCTTCATAGCCATCTCATGCTCAATCAATAGCCCCAGATTCAGCTTCTAGAGGGAAATGATAGACCCTAAAAATGTTGCCTTCGAGTGCCTGAGTATGGATTCATTTTGGGATGGAATGATAGTGTTGTTGATGAACCTGAACCAGTATCTTGCAGCCATGTTCAGGTCATTCTTCCTTATCAGTACACCAAATTGTATCCACCTCGGAATGGCATCTGAGATAAGGGGTGCCAGCCAACCTTTTAGGTCCTCCAAGGTCTTCTTCTGGGCCAAGTCGATATAATCATGCATGAAGTCATAAGTGCACCCCAGAACAATATTTATGTCAGAACTTTCACACTTCACATTCTTCCCCCGGACTATCACAGAATCAACTGGTTTGAAGGCACTAGCCTTCTTCTTCTCTTTCGGTACCAAGACTCTGTAAGCCAAATAAAACTCCCAGACCCAATTGGGAATGTATGGGCCTCGGGGTTTAGTGAAAATCTCAAACTTATGGAACTTGAGAGTGTTCCATATCTCTGGATTCCGGTCCACTACTTCATCTGTGGACAATCTTTTCTCCTCTAGAATGGTCCTCAAACCCTCAGCCTTTAGCCGATTGAGTGACCGATGATGAGGACCCTGTACTGGTGGCGCCGGGACTACAGTCTATGTTGAAGCTGCAGCTGGAGGAAGATGGGGAGTCTAAGGCACCGGAATCATAGACAAATCATTCATCGCCTTGGAGCGAAACTCTGTTCTCCACCTGTAATAGCTGGTCATCCTCAGGCTCAAAAATGGAAGCCTGAGAATTATGTGAGTCCCCATCACTGTCGGATGGGGTAATATGTTTCTCATAGGCTCCCTAACTGTCAGAGTTGGCCTCTGGTGTCTCAACCATAGGCACCTTACCCTTGAATTTGCCTTTTCCTCCCTTTGTAGGGAGTTTTGCTGCCTTTTCTCGAGATGCAGTTGCATCCTCATTTATAATGATTCCACATGCCCGCTTTCGTGGCGGCATGTCTCTATCGGCTACTTTGGGTCTATCCATTCTTGCAAAATAACATAGGTACATTTAGCAAAATTCTAGAAAAACTTCAAAAAACGAATTGCAGGAAGACTCGCCGAACCGGTTGGCGAGTTACCGAACTACTTTAGCGAGCCAAATCAGGGTCGTCAAAAGTTCCAGTACAAAAATTTCAAAAGTTCAAAGCTGGTTGGCGATGTCCAGGGCCATTCACCGAATCGCCGATTGGTGTCGGCGAACTAGAAGTAGCTCGGCGAAAGTTACAGTGTATTTTAAGGACTTAGGAGTGTAGAAAAGGCTATCAAGAAGCACTTTTGGTGACTCACTGAGTGAACTCGGCGAGCTCAGGCATATTGCCGAAAGCTATAGAACAAAACTCAACATTTGGAGAAATTAAGGGCAATCTAATGGAACTTAGGTAAATCGTCGAACCCTTCGATGAGCTCGACCCAGCTCGCCAAATGGCCCAACGTGTCAGTTTTCACCCCGTACTTAAAAATCAAACCCGCAACCTCTAAAATCAAAATTAAACACCTACATTATAAAATTAAAGCATGACCCATACTACCCATGCCCTCGGGGTACTCAGACTTTCCCCGATTCGGCCAAAATTGGCCACTTGACATCTTTTGCCCTTAAAAATGACGTCAACCGCTCCATCATTGGGTAAAATATGACATTTGGCACAATTCGGGTTACTCAAACTTCACCCCAATAGACCCAACACATATTCAACACAACTCAACAATTACGACTCGAGATTAAAGGCCTATTAGTTACGATTACATTCAAGATTAAGCAAACAAACTACAATACGATGCTTAATACGACGCTACCCATAGATATCAACAACAAAATCTTGATTGCATTCGATTTCAACCACATATAGAGTTTGGAGTTCAGAAAACAAACTTGTATGCCGAAAAATATTTGAAATGCTAGGCGGCAAAGAAATCCAAATTTCATCCCTAAGCAAAAATCCAAATACAACGAAAGTAAAATGGGAAAAATAATTCAAGAACTAATATTGGGTGAGAGAATGCGGGGGTTAAAAAGTAGTAAAATGAAACAATTTTGAAATTTTGAACGGTTTAGCCTTTAAAACCTTTCAGTTCGTGCACCAGTCGGCGGTATAAGACATGCCCGCTGAGCCATTCGGCGAAGCGCCAAGTGATATTTTAGCTCACTGAGTTTTACATAACTCCCAGCAATTTAGGGGTTCAAATAGCAGATAAAGTCAGGCTCACCGACCTGTTCGGCGAATCGCTGGTTGACCCTTTGCCTCGCCGAGTTTTACAGAGTTCCCCATCAATCTGAGTGGCTCCAACAACGATCTAAGGCTCTTGATCTACGCTCTTTCGACATCCTAAAAGTGAGAGGAGACACTTGGTCCTCACGAGTATACTATGCTCTATTTATCTTGGTCATGCCATCAAGGAGTTAAGATGCTACTTCATAGGGTTGTTGCATTATACCTCCAGGAACAAGTTGATCAGTAACTCATTTTTTCACCAAGTCAAGACTCCTATAAAAGTATTGTAACAATATGTGGTTGGGCAGTCCATGAGTTGAACATTGAAGTACCAACTTCAGAAATTGCAGCGACGTCTCATGGATTGGTTCACCTTCCAAGTGCTTAAAACTTTGGATACTATCCCTTAGCATCTTCATCTTCGATGGGAGAAAGAATCTCACTTGGAACATTGTGGTAAGTTCATCCCAAGAGGTGATGGAATCCCTCGGTAACTCAGCTAACCATTTGGTAGCTTCACCCATCAAAGAGAATGGGAACAACCTGAGACAGACTGATTCTTGTGATAAGTTCTTGAATGAGAATGGACCACAAGCATCCATGAAGTTCCAAATATGCTAATGGGGTGGGTCTTCGTGGGCCAACCCTCCGTATAATCCTTTCATTTGGAGGAGTTGTAGCATCGTTCTAGTAACATGGAAGACAACATTACCCTCAACAGGAGGAGACGAATTGCACCAACACCACCCAATTGAATTGGGTCATTCATATCATTAAGATTCTCAATATCGTCTTGGTGGTCCACTAGGCTACCATTACTCCCGTTCACGCTCATCTCTTCCTCTATTCAAAACAAGAAACACAAACACAAACCAAAGTAAGTTAATTCAACTATAACCAAAAATATCACAATTCAACTTCAGTCATAAAATTCTAAACAACAGCACTCCCCGGTAGCAGTGCCATTTTGATTGAACGTATCAGTTTACACCACTTTCAATTCTAGGTGTAAACACGATCGTTATCTAGTATAAAACCCAACAAAGAGTTAGGGTTGAACCCACAGGGAGCGGTACAATGTTCGAATTCAATTACGAAGTACAAATGTGATCTAAGCGGTTATAGGAATAGAAATTATCGAAAACATACAAAAAAATCTAAGGGGGTGACAACGAATGTCAGATGGGGGATTTGGATTGTTAATTAACAATTCAATCAAGTACGAAAACAGGGGAAACAACAATATTAAGAGGAATTCTCGGGATGTGATTGTTTATAAGCTAATTACGTTATACGGGTAATTGAAATTTAACAATAATATGTTGAAATATTGTGGATAGGTTGGACTTTAAGTGCAATAGCTTTCTCTCGAATAACTATTACGGTTCAGGCAATTTCTCTCGAACATCGACAAGCTTAACAAGATAATCAACCCACAACCTTAATGTGTCCACTGTCTTGAGCTAGATGGGTAGAATTGAGTTTTGGATTCACTTTCTCGAGCTGAACCCATATCAACCCAATACCTACAATCATTAATCAAAAGCTTTGGTTCCATAACCTCTCTCTCAAGCAAAGTTAAGAACTCAAAATTAGAATTGCATTTGCAACTACAATTCATAGATTAAAACACAACTAATGATTAAACCCACATTAAAACAACAATGTCATCATTAAACAACAATACCCATAAAGAGAATTAGACAAATAAACACATGATCACACCCTAAGAATTGGGGTTTTAGATACCCATGATAAAAATAGAGAAACGATTACCAAATACATTAGTCATGATCTTGGTAAAGGCTCTCAACTTTTTACAATGGCCCAAATTGAATAAATTCAAAAACCCCCTTCCAAATCTTCAAGTTTGAGCCTCAAAAGCTTCAAAGTCTATAATGGAACCTCAAAAACTAAGATAAAACTCTAACTATAAAACTCAAGGAATTAGAACTACTGAATCCTCTAAATGATTGATTGATTCATTTTGAAATTTTCATTAAAAATTTCAATTTATAGTTGCCAAATTTTTGTCCCAAAAGGCCATTGGGCGGAGTAAGTCGGGACTCGTCGAACAGGTCGGCGATCCGCCTGTTGCTTCCCTCCATCGCCAATTTGTGATGGTCATCAGTCCTTCAGGTCCTGTAACTTTGGGTGATCAAAGTTGCCCTCGCGGAGTCACTCGGCGATTTGCCGACTGCCCATTCATGTTGCCAAGTTGGTTCTTCCCCAGGGCTGGCATGCTGGAACTTTGGGCAAGCTAAAGAGCCACTTGGCAGTTCGCCGAGTGGTCTTGGCGATCACCATAATCACATTTCTTCATTTCTTCAGCTTGTTTTGCTCATTTTTGCCTAGTAGTGTCCTTACCTTGTTCCTTAGCATACATACCTGCAAATCAATGCTTTGACATCAGTTTATAGCATAAATTAGGCATTTGAGGATACTAAAACCATCAAAATAAGCCCTAAATAAGTCCAAATCTCGGACTAATCAGTATGTAAGGCTATTCATAGTGTTGGACCAGTTCGTCCTAACGCCCTACATCAAAATTCAGTCAGAAATCGTTACATCTAAAAGGATGTATTCCTAGTTCTTGACCTATTCATAATTCTTGATATTTGAATTCAATTCTTTCACAAGTTGAGGTTTTGATTCATAGTTTACATGTGAATTTTATAATGTTTTTCATGCTTAGTATCACATGAACCCTATTGATTTAGTAAAGTTATGTTTTCAAAGAAAATTACATGAATGTTCCTCATATATTGATTTTGGGCTTGAAACATAAGTTCTTGAGCATACGTTTTAAAAGTGTAAGTATTACACAAAATCCTTGAAAAGAGAATCAAATATTTTCATATGTACTATTTGACAATTGAGAAAAAAGAAAGAGTATGATTGATGTTATTGAAAAGTACTTCAGTAATGTAATAGTTCCTTTCTTTGTAAAGGGTGATTGAGCAAAGTGAAAAGTAAGTAAAGTAATAGTCTCTTTCTTTGTAAAGGGTGATTGAGCATAAAGTATATTGATATTTTTGGGAGTAGTATCTAGCCTTAAATTGGGTAAGAGTTTATTAAAACTCAAAAGTTTCATAAAACTACGTATCCAGCGTAGGATAGAATAGCACTGATTGTTTGTGTGACTCCTCACTGCCTCTAAGAAAGCCTATTAGATGGATACATAGTTACAGTATCATCTTATACCCCTGGCAAAGTATAGAATGACCCTTGCAATGTGGGCGAAATGTTGTATCAATTCTAGGATCATAGTAATGGTTGCCAGCTAGAGAAACTCCCCACAAGTAAAGAAAGTTATTTTCATATTGCTTTTATTGCATATCTTATTGTAATGTTTAAATGATTTTCACTTCATGTTCATGTATTGATTCAATTGAGTGCTTTCAGTCATTCAGTTCATTTATTTGTTTCACTCAACCATTTTACATACTTGTACATTCAAATCTAATGATGACATTCGATCTGCATCTTTTATGATGCAGATACAGGTGTTCATGATCATCAATAAGCGCTTCGTTGAGATCATTTGACCCTCCAGTTAGCTTTGGTAAGCCTCCTTGCATTCTTGATGATTTCCCTTTTTCCTTTCAATTTAGTCATTTTAGGATGTTGTGGGTATTGTCCCAACATCCATATTGAACTATCGAGACTTCATAGATAGTTAGAGTTGAGGAGTGTCTTAGTAATTCCTTTCGTTTGAGATATTGTGAGAATGTTTTGTAAAATATTATTATATTGCAATTAAGTATTTTCAGACAGTTTGAGTTAAATATTTGCTTGAGTTTGAATGTTCTAAATTATATTTCTAAGCTTGTTATCGCTTGAGTAAATCTTCCGCTAAGTATTCAGTCAGACCAAGTGTTTGCTTGAGGACCAGAAATGATTCTCGAGTGCCGGCAACATCCAGAGTGTAGGCTCAAGGCGTGATAGACCAAATGATGGAGGTCTTATATATTGTTCTTTTTGTGGAGATGGCAATTTTCTATTGCTATCAGCTTGATTTTATAAGGTTAACTCTATGGCTTATCATTACTAAAGGCACACTACTTCCTAAGGTAAGGGGAGTTGATCAGGAATTGATTAATTTTTGGACCAAAATGTATGATTAATTAAGGAGGTGACTTAGATGTTTTTTTTGTTGAATTATGATTGGATCAAGTTAATCAATTGCTCACATAAAAATTTATTTATTAGTTGAGATCACAATTGGAGTAAAGGGTAGATTACTTCCTATTAAGTCTTATGTGAGACCTCTAGTAGTACAAGAACTAGTACTTAGATATTTTGTGAATTGTTGGTAAAAAAAAATTATTTTGATATTGAAATATTATTTGTATTTATGTTGTATTGACAGAGTAAATTATGATTATGATTGACAGCATGAGGATGATATTTTAGTATATTCAAATATCAAAAATTAAATGGCCTTTGACCTATTATGTTATTGGATGAGTGTACATGATGGATTCAAGTTTCATCGAATCAAGAGGGTAAGACATCAAATTAATGTCTTGATGCACCGTGATATTACAAAATATTGGGTTCAAGCCTTATTAAATTATGGTCCAGACCAGTGGCGTAGCCACCTTATTGCTAGGGGGTTCATCCGAACCCCCTTCGACAGAAAATTATACTATTTATACATGGTTAAAATAATTTTTTAGGTATATATAGTAGATCTCAAACCTCCTTCTGCTACTTCGTGTGTCTATTTCTTTAGATTTTGAACCCCCTTATTGAAAATCCTAGCTCCGCCACTGACCCAGACTTCTTTTTATGGGTAAGACATTGGACTTAAGTCCTAATGCACCATAGTGATGATATAATGATGACTAACACAATATAATTATTTTGACCACAAGTCATGAATTTTTCCTTGTTGGTTTGCTTCATTCTCTTATGTGAATGTGGTAGCAGTACATGATAAGTCTGGAAGATGACAATGATTTGTGATTGTACAATGAATATGGACATGAAAAAAGAAAAATTATAATAGTCATCATTATGGATAAATGAAGAACATTATGGATTCTCCAAATAGTCCTTCAAAATGTGAAGGTAATTTTTATTATCAAAATGGTATGAAAGGTCATTGGACCTGTGATTGTTGTCGACCCAATAATTTGACAAGTTTATAAATCCTCCATAAAAAAAAAGATAAAATGATGGTACACTTGACTTTTCAAAGTGATGTTGAAGTGTGTCATGGAAATATGATAAATTCTTGAAAGTGAATGTGTCAATATGAACAAAAAAAAGTATGAATAAGAACATATTCATGTATGGTAGGAAAATGCCACAACTCACCTTTACAGGAGGTTTGAGAGAAATAAATAAATTTTATTTGACAGGAATAGTCAATGATCGTGTACATTTATACGTCATAAATATTATGGTATGTTTATTGTGAACTATCGAAAGGGCAAAAAAAAAAGTAATTCTTGCCTATAAAGATTGTGGTCATGACCAAAATAATATTATTGTGTGGCAATAAAAAATTGTCATACGTTGTGTACCTATGGTACGACAAAAGTAAAACAAGAAACATGTCTTGTCTATAATAATTTCGACCATGACAATAATAATTTAATTTTCTCTTTGAAGGAGATGTTTACCGTACAGATGGTGTCATGGAATATGTGATAGTATACAAAATTAATTGTAAGCTCTAAAGAGCTATTGTGGTACTATCAAAGGAATAATACTGGCGTTGCAATATGTCTCAAAAGAAACTTTCTAAGTTTTGAAGAAATTAAAAAGAAAAATTATTATATTGAGACTATAAATTATAGGAAGATTTAATATCTTCAAATTGCGACAACCGAAATGGGTTAGAAATATTTATGTAAAAGGTTACCCAACTTTTTCTCTTATTTGTTGTATACAAACATGAGCATGATGATAGATCACATGCAAAAGTGAACTGAAAGCTTACTAGAATAAAGCAAATATATATTGGTATGACCGATTGACCATCTCGGTTCAATTGTGATGCAAAAATAATTAAGAATGCATATGGTTGTATATTGAAGAAATAGAAAGTTCTTCATGAATTCTCATGTGCTTCTTGTTCTCGTGATAACTTGATCAATACCATCTATGGTTGGGATTATGTCCCACACTTTTTGAAACATATAAAAAGGTGAGTATGGGTCTGTTCACCTGCCATGTGGACCGTTTACTATTATGATTTACTAGATGCATCTAGAGTATGGTCACATGTGCGTTCGTTATCAACTTGCAATTTGATTTTTGTAAGATTATTTGCTCGAATTGTTAAAATACGAGCATAGTTCCAAATTATAAAATCATGTTGATAATGCTGGTTGGTTTAGGAGAAATTGTTTATAGCTAAATCAAAGGTTACTAGAGAAAATCTCTCAAAAGAAATTTGGTATGAGATGAATTTATTTAACATGTAGCAATACTTGTACACATCAAGCCAACTAGGTTTCCCTATCAAAATTGGTTCACGGTCAGAAACCAGATAATTTTCATCTAAAACATTGAATGTGCGGTTATGATGTAATTGTCTATCATGCGCAAAAATGGATCCCAAATAAGATTGGGATGAATGTTAGATATTCTGACATCAGGGGGAAATATGATTGATAGTTGAAAATTATGTAAGAGATGAATTATGAATTATCCAGATCCTTGTTAGAAAAAAAGTAAACTTGAAGTTCAAGGGATAATTCTTTTGCATAATGTTGCAAATCAATTGCCAGATGAGTTTACTAACCTTATGTTGTAATTCAACTACAAATGCTCCAATGAGAAATACTTGAAGGACAAAGTCTATGTTACGCATGAAGCATGGTAAATCGATCGATTCCAAATATAAAATTTCTTGAGAAAGGAGAGGAGCAAATGATCAAGATGGTCATGATAATGAGGCAAGTGTTTTAAAGGAGCACGACGACATAACACTTCATCAAACCTTGACAAGGGTTCAGGTACCTTACGTGATGAAAAATGAAGAGATCTCGATAAGTTATGTCATATTGGAATCATAGCGCTCAATGATATAGATCGTAATGAGGATCTTGAATTCAAATCTATCATATAGTGTGGACAGATAAATGATTGGTCAAATCAAATGACTAATTAAAGCATTTTTTGTTTCACTTAGAAAAGTGACATTTTGAACTGATAGTCTAAAAATCAAGGTATAATGTCAGTGGGGTCCAAATAAATTATTATGCGATAGTATGACCGTAAGATATCTAGTACGGCTTGTGCCTTGAGCATAAAGATTTTTCGCAAAATTCCTGACATTATTGGAGATATTTTCTCCTATGGTGGATGCAGTGATGTTTGTTTTGATCTGGAAACATATGAAAAACTTGAATGCATATAATGAATAATTGTCATGTCTGGCTAGATAATGGAGATTATATAAAAATTCTTGAAGCATTCAAAGTGCCTGAAGTATATAAAAGATTGAAAGAAACTTTTTCAATAAAATTTCAAGAATCGTTAAATAGATTGAAATAATAAAGGAAGAAATGATACAAAAAATGGCTCTATTTGTCCTTGCATTTTTATAAAAATGTCAAGATCGGAATTTGTTATAATATAGTTGAGTATGTTGATCACTTGAACATTATTAGTACTCTTAAAGAGCTTTTAAAAGTTGTTGAGTGTTTGAAAATGAAATCTAAAATGAAAAGATCTTGGTAAGACACAATTTTGTCTTGACCTACATATTGAGAATTTGACAAATGAAATATTTGTCCATCAATCAACATACATAGAAAAGTTTTGATAAGATTTTACATGAATAAATCACATCCATTCAGTACCCCAATGATTATGGGATCGCTTGACATAAATAAAGATCCATCTCGATCTCAAAAGAAGGATGAAGAATTCTTAGTGATGAAACTCCATATATCAGTCAATTGGAGGCACTAATGAACCTTGCTATATACGATCAAATATTTTGCAATGAATTGATTGACAAGATTCTACTCCTCCCCAACGAGAACACGTTGAAATGACATCAAAGACATTTATTTGAAGTTATTAAACAAGATAATCAACTGCAAATGAAAGTATTTACAAGATGATTGTTGCTATGAACAAGTTGAATGAGCAATTTACTTACAACAATGAAGTGACGAATAGAGTGATTTTCAAGAATGTATTCGACTAAGTTCAAAACCTCATCATATCCATAAAACCAAAAAATGATATATGAGGATGAGTTCAATCATGCAACATCTTCATAAATGTGATTTGATCACAAAGACACTATCAATATTTGAAACCTTGGTATATAGGATTGAATGACATCATCACAAGAAATTAAGTGATGTTTTAATAAGGGGGAGTATAATACGCATTGCACACTTTTTTTCTCGATTGACGTTTTGTCCCACCGAGTTTTTCTGGCAAGGTTTTTAATGATGCAACAAATAATGTGTATCAAAAGATATGTGTACTCATTTTCCTTTATTAAAATTTTTTCCCACATAGTTTTCCTAGTAAGGTTTTAATGATGCATATTATTTATAGACATTCAAGGAGGAGTGTTATAAATCTATTGAATAGTGGATTGTCCATTTGATTTCTTCAAGAATTAATTGAATTCATGTATGTATAATCCAAAGTGATATGAACCTTGGTGGATAACTATGTATCTACTAGTTTGACTTTTAACAAAGTAACCTTTGAGTATGATATCTCAACACTATAAATAGAGATATCATTCACCATTTGAAAGACACACTTGAATAAAAAGAAAAGTTCTCTCTTGCATCTACATTTCTTGCCTTCTTCTCTTTATACTTATATTGTTTTGATCTTAATTTTATAAAACTTTTAATCTTTTTAGGTTATTAGAATTTTTATATATAGTATTGGGTCAAAATGTAAAAAAAATAAAATTTATTGAAAATATTTATCATCCTTAATTAAATCTCACATGTGTTTTGTTTACGAAAATTTATCCGTTTGGTTGTGGTGGGCATGTCGGGGGTGAAAGAGGACGTCTAATCCAATTGTTCCGACGTCACAACTCACGAGACTTCCCCAACTAACTCTGAGGCCACCCCTCTCCCTTGACGCTTTCATTTCTTCAAGCAAAAATCCCATTGTTGCTTCCTTTCTTCTTTTCCGTTGAAATCAAATCACCCTTTTACTCCTAAGGGTACTTCAGATTGTGGGTCTTGATCCAAAATTAGATACATTACTTGTTATTCCAAACCCTCATTCTTTTTTTGGGTTTGGGTTTGGGTTTGTGGGTATCTGATAGATCCTCGCAAGATTTCCTTTTTTTGGGTTTTTTCTTAATGTATCAATCCTATTTTTTTATATAGGAATTGTTTCTTGCTGTATAGGTCTATTCCTGTTATTGATCGTAATATGAATGAACATTTTGGAAATTCAAGAGCAAGCTCGAGCTCTCCCTCTAGTTTGAATAGCAGTTCACAAGGTACTGAGGATGATCATGCCATTGCGAAAATCTTGGCAGAAGAAGAAGAAATTGCTTCGAGGTATGGGGGCAAGCTTGCGAACAGACTCTCTCATTTGGACTCAATTCCGGTACAATTATATTTGCTTGTACTAGACAGTTTTTCTATGTATATGACATAGTTTCAATATTGTCATGTTGTAAGTTATCAAGAATTTGCCTGTTTTGTAAATTTAGTGTTTGTCTATCATCTGTAGTAATGAGTTTTTGTATAGAGTTGCATTGATGTGAGCAGTGATTCAGTGCGCGCTTTAATTCTTGGAATAATAATATGCTACTAACCATCATATTCTGCTTATAATCTTACTGTCTTTGCAGCACACTCCAAGGGTCATTGGGCAGATACCTGATCCTAATGATGCCACACTTGACCACGGGAGGCTCTCTGGCAGGTTGTGTATCACTTTACTTAATGTATCATAGCCCTTCAGCTTGACAATTGATCTTGAAACCACAGTTTGAAATGGAGAAGTCAGATGTATGACGTCGGGGGCTCTAATTGAAGATTTCCAATTTTATTTGGTTTCATAGAATTTAAACTGGTGTATTCAAATAGTTAAAATGAAAAGCTGATGCAATCCTAGAAAAGATATGGCCCTTTGCTTGTACAGTTTTTACGCTGTTTCTCTACAATATATTGTTCTCCGGGATAGTTAAAAGTACTTATTTGTGATCTGTAGTTGTCATCATAATGTATGGAAAAAGCCATGAGTTAAAAGAGGAAAGATGTTACTTAATATCTCTGTACTATTTTGGTATTGTCAGTAAGGAATATTTTTCCTTGTTAATGTGTAATGTTATCTATCATCAGGTTGGCAGCATATGGCCTTGCTGAGTTTCAAATTCAAGGAGATGGCAATTGCCAGGTTATTCTCTTTTAACTAGTCTACAAGCCATTGCTGCACTTGACATACATGCGTGCTATTTGTGACTATTTCCTTCGACTTATTGAACAGTTTCGAGCCCTTGCAGATCAGTTGTATCATAATCCAGAGTATCATAAGCATGTGAGGATGGAGGTGGTCAAACAGGTATGGGTACATCAAATTTTTAATAAATTTTCCTTTCATCTCATTATTATCTGTTATAAATCAAGATGTTACCAAGGCTACTGTCATTTTATTCGAGGATTGTTTTTCACTAGGATCATCACATATTACAGCTTAGGTTCTCTTCATGTGATTTTTGTAAGATTATTAGTCTTAACCATAAAAAAAAGATACAATTGTCGCTTTGAGGGTTATATGTACCTGAAGTATAATTCGCAACTCAATAATAGTGTAGCTTTTTTGCTTTTTGTAATATCAAGATTGAATTAAACACCGCAGGTTATCTTTATCACAATTATCTACCACAAGCATCAGGGAGACTGAAATTCGGACAATGCCAGTTTTGCTAGAGTTCAGTTTCTGTTGGAACCATATCTCAGTCGTCATATTTTTGTGATTTGTTTGCAAACTCAAAGATATATGCGAACGAGGAAGTGTTGAGACTTGCAAGGTTCTTTACGAAGCTTGTGTTTGATAGCAATACAAAGATTAGAAAGGTTAAGATGTTGTCAAGGAAGAGATGAAATAACAAGTAATGCCTTATCATTGGTGTTCATGGACTTGGTTTAGTAGAAGTGAATAAAGCCTATCATCATCTTCTAAACAGAGCAACATTTTTTCGCTTCAATAACATGTAGATCAAGTTCTAGTCTGAGAAGCAAGATATGGAATATATGCAAGAAATCCTCACCTCTCATGACACAAGTCTCAATCAAAATGGATCAATTCTTCTCTTTGATAGACAGATCATACCAAACCACAACATAAGAGAAAGCTAAATATAGAGTCACTACTTTGAGCTTAGGTGTCAGAAATTTTGTTATTTTAGTGGTACTCAAACACTGATATAAAAATACTACTCAAGCTCATGCCAACATATGCTAGTATCAACCAAGTCAAAAAGTATTTCTTCTCTCTCCTTTAGTACTACTAAAAAATAAAAAAATATAAAAACTTACCCAGTTCAAGTTACATCCCTCATAAAAGAACCGAAGCATAAGGAAAAACTGAGAGAATTATTAACTACCCAATAAAGTAGAACAAAAAAGCATCCAAGCAATCTCCTTACCCCATACATAAAATGTGCATTATCCTCAATGCATCCTATAAATAACAAGTGGGTAAAATAAACTCCCTGAAAGGCCAAATGCTGAAACATTTGTAGCTTAGGGGATACTCAGACTTCTCCAGACACAGTTCTTTATACGGGAACCCCACACTTAGTTTCACTTTGCGGCTCGCTTTTGCATACTTCTAATGACTTTACTTCCTTGCACATACTTCTACAAAAAAAAAAAATGTAATACTACAAAAAATACAATGATATATATATATATATATATATATATATAAAGAAAGCAATAAGATTTGGTTGCCTCCCAACTAATGACTGATTTAATGCAGCAACACGGTGCTAACACTTTCACCAATTCTCCTTTCACTTTGAAGATACGAATTAATCCTTCAATTTTGCATCACGGGTGGTGGTAAAGGTTTTAAAGGACCATGTAGCGAACATTGCATATTGCACTTCTTGGCCTTTAAGTGAGGGACGCCCGTTTTTCTTTTTGATGTGGAAAAGTTTAGAATGTAAGAGTCTTGTTCCTGATCTATACACTTCTCCATAGGTTCGGATGGCTTGATTCTCATGTCACCACCTAAACATAATCTACAAAAATGTAGAATGAGGTCTAACACGCCTTAACTTTAAACCATCATTATCATTGATATTGTCGCCCTGGATACCTTCTCATCCTTGGCATCATAATAGTAATTCGGTTGAATGGTTAGGATTCCTCTTTCTGCTTTACAAGCTGGTCAATATCCACAACAATTGGTAGTTGGGCATCAAATGCCTCAATCTTTTTATTCAACTCAGTGTGCTAATCATGGATATCTAAGCCAAATTGGTGCATCTCTTGTCTGATCTTAGTTCTTCCTTCCATAAAATGTTTCGCCTCTTTGTAAGACCACCATGGAGAAACCCATGCAAGCTTATTAGTTGAGCTTGTTCTGTTAGCCAAGATTGACTCACTATCTCTACTTCTTCATAACTTTCTTGTTGCAGTACCTCGTTCTCTTCTTCTGCTTGGGGTTCGTCATGGTTATCAGCTAAACCTGTAACTTGTAGATAATTATAAGTTTTATCTTAGCTTGCATTGACACTCATCCCCATGGCTTTCCTATTTTATGCGTTTTGCTCCAATATTTGCTTCATCATATCACTAAGCCGAGCATCATGTTCCTCATCTTCCACTTCATTACTCCGGTTAATATCACAAACAAAAGGAGAATCATAATAGAGGATTGGGGAAGAGGAATAAGACATTCCACTCAATGAAAATGTGCGCACATTCTGCTCTTGAAAAAATGATGACAATTTATATTTAAGTGAGGTCCTCCACAGTACAATTAAGAAATACCAACATATGAATACCCATTACTCGATGAATTTACATTCTGAGATGCCATTTCAAAAAGGATAAAGAATACTATAGAAAACAAATATATATACAAAAATAAAAAAATTAAATTGGACTAGACAAAAACAAAAGTCTAATTTTTTTTTGAGAGAGGTAGCATTTACTTCTATATATCCACAGGTATACTACATCAAAGTGTAGTTCCCCTCCAAATATTTATACTTACATCAGCCCTAAGATCTTCTAGTTACAACCAGTCAATAACATTAGAAACATCTTCAGAATTTCCTATTACTGCTTGCTTACACCAAAAATAATAAAGACCTAGGTAGTTTATCTTTATCTTCTGAATATTGTTTTTTTTTCCTTCAAAACATCTTTGATTCTGCCCCCAAGGCCTAGCTCAAGTGGCAAAAGGTGGAGGATTTGTGGCTTAGGTCGCAGGTTCAAGCCCCACACCATGCAGAGCGAAGCCCGGTATTTAAGTGGAGAAGGGTAGAGGGGCGGGTCCATTATCCACCGAGTTTAGAAGTCTGTGATTAGTCCAAAGGGCGGTCACAGACGGATTTCTCGGTTATCAAAAAAAAAAAAACATCTTTGATTCCTTTCATTCCAAATTGTCCACCAAATGCATGCTGGGACAATCCTCCATCTCTCCTCCTTTTTTTCTGCATTTCCATCACTATTCCAGCATTTTAGAACTTTTGTGATTCTCCCTAGTTTTGTCCACTTGATCTTCCTCTTGTGAATGAACATCTGCCATAATTGATTTGTCCATTTGCAGTGTAAAAAGAGATGGTTGACTGTCTCCACCTGTTCTTCACATAAATAACATCTAGAGCAAAGGTTGTGTTTCCTCTTGTTCAAGTTTTCATGTGTCAAGACTTCCTCCTTTGCCAAAAGCCATGTGAAATAATTCACCTTGTATGGGATTTTTGTTCTCCAGATCATCCTCCAAGGCCATCCTGCTTTCTGCTCTTCAATAGGTCTCAATTCTCGATATGTAGATCTTACAGTGAACTCTCCTTTTCTCTCCCCTTTCCATATCAGTCTATCTTGCTCTTCTGCTAGATTGGTAGCCCTAGCCATTGTGTCATGAAATCTTGCTATGGATGTTATTTCCCAGTCATTTAAGTTTCTTCTCAGATGTAAATTCCACCCTTGTCCTGTCCATAAGTCTGCCACTGATGCTTC
>JAJOOH010072734.1:0-10852 GCA_029582605.1 Solanum gracilifrons
TTTTTTTTTTAAAATTTAAAATTATTATTTTTTTCGAAAAAAGGTTTTTCAAATTTTTTTTTGGGGGTGGGGGCAGGTGGGGGTTGGGGGGTAGGGGTTGCCAAGTTTATTTTATTTTTGTCAAAAAATAAATTTAAAAAAAAAAGTCTTTTTAATTTTTTTTTGGGGTGGGGAAGGTGGTGGTGGGGTGGTAGGGGTAGGATGGATGGTAGGGGTTGAGGTATTAATAACTTAGCTTTGATTTAATATTTTTTTGATTTAAGAGATTAAAGTGGGTTACAACAAAAAAAAAAGTGGGTTACAACCATTTTATCCAAATCATATTTGACCAAATCCATTTTTACCCATATTTTATATGGGTGGATTGTGATCCAATCCATTTTAACTCAATCCATATTCAATACATTCAAATCCGATCCAAATCACCCATTTGCCACCCCTAGTGGACAACAAATCAGTGGTAGACCAAGCTCAAGACTTTATAATGATTGTTGGAGAGCTTAGGTCCGAGTAGTAAAAATTAGAGACAACCTTATTGTTTGTGGTATAGTAGATAAACTTTCACCTTCTTGGAAAGAATTTCAAAAAACTAAGCGCCACAAACAAAATGAAACCTCTCTTGAAACCTTGATAATGAAAATTCGTATGGAAGAGGAGGCAAGAGGCCAAGATTCACTTTTACAAACAGAAGAGAGCAACATCACAACGAAGGTAAATTTAATTACTTCAAATAATGCTACTCATGAATCTCACAAAAATACTTCTTTGAAGCCTAAGAAGAAAAATAATGGTAGACCTCCCAAGAAAAATAATGGTGAAAATAACCAAGCACAAAATTAACAAGTTCAAGATAAGGGACCGTGCTTTGTTTGTGGCAAGAGTGGGCATATTGATTGATTTTGCAGATTCCAGAAATGTGGTGCTAACCCTCAGGCAAACGTTATCGAAGAACCTTTTGTGGCGATGATTACCGACATAAACATGGTTGAGAGTGTTGATGGATGGTGGACTGATTCTGGTGCAAACTGTCATGTCTATTATGACAAAGACTGATTTAAGAAATATACACATTTTGAGGAGCCCAAAACCATTATACTTGGTGATTCTCACACAACTCAAGTGCTTGGAACAGGAGATGTCAAATTGTGTTTTACTTCTGGAAGGTATTAATTTTGAAAGATGTACTTTATACTTCTTCTATGAGAAAAAATTTGATGTCTAGTTTTCTTCTTAATAAAGCAAGTTTTAAACAGATTATTGAATCTGATCAATATGTAATTGTGAAGAAGGGTATTTTTGTAGGAAAAGGGTATGCTTGTGATGAGATGTTTAAACTGAATGTTGAAATGAATAAAGTTTCTACTTTTGTTTATATGCTTTCTTCTACCAATTTTTGGCATGCTCGTTTGTGTCATATTAATGATCGTTATGTTGGAATCATGAGTAGTTTATGATTAATCCCAATGATTAATAAGAATTTTGAAAAAGTGCAAAGCTTGTAGAAGAGTCAAAATCACTAAAAGGCCTCATTTTCAAGTTGAAAGAAAAATTTATTTGTTAGAATTAGTTCATACTGATATTTGTGAACTTGGAGAAATTTTAACTCGTGGAGGTAATAGGTATTTTATCACTTTCATTGATGATTTTTCTAAGTTTACATATGTTTACTTGATGAAAAATAAAAGTGATGCTTTTGAAAATTTTAAAACTTAACTCCATGAGGTTGAAAATCAGTTTGGAAGAAAAATAAAAAGGATTAGAAGTGAGAGAGGTAGTGAATGTGAGTCAAATGAATTTAATTTTTTTGTTAGATCATTGTGAATAATTCATAAAACTACTCCTCCTTATTCTCCTTCATCTAATGGTGTAGCGGAAAGAAAAAATAGAATTTTGGTTGAATTGACTAATGTCATGCTTATTGAGTCACATGCACCTTTAAATTTTTGGGGTGAAGCTATTTTAACTACTTGTTATGTGTTGAATTGTGTGCCTCATAAAAAGTCTAAACTGACACCTTTTGAATTGTGGAAAGATCACAAGCCAAGTTTGAAATATCTAAGAGTTTGGGATTGTCTTGCCTTTGTGAGGCTAATGGATCCCAAGATTACAAAGTTGGGTAAGAAAGTTACTACTTGTTCTTTTCTTGGTTATGCTTCAAATAGTATATCCTATAATTTTTTAATCTTGAAGATAATATTATAATAAAATCGGGTGATGCTATTTTTCATGAGAATAAATTTCCTTTTGATTCTAAAAATAGCGGGAGTCAAAGGATTGAACAAAATATTTTGTCACTACCTAGTTCTTCTACTTCCACTTTAAAAAATAAAGAAATTGATGATTTTGTGTAAGGAAGAAGTAAAAGAGCTAGAGTAGAAAAAGATTTTGGTCCTGATTTTTATGTGTTTAATGTTGGAGATGATCCTCTCACTTTGAAAGAAGCATTATCTTAACATGATTCTATTTTTTGGAAAGAGGCTATAAATGATGAAATAAAACTTGGAAGTTAGTTTATTTACCACCGGGTTGTAAAACTATTGGTTGCAAATGGGTCTTAAGAAAAAAGTTAAAACCGGATGGATATATTGATAAATACAAGGCTAGACTAGTTGCAAAAGGTTTTAAACAACTAGAAGGCCTAGAATTTTTTGATACTTTTTCACTGGTAACAAGAATTACATCCGTAAGACTTAATTGCTATGACTGTAATTTTTTATTTGCAAATTCATCAAATGGATGTAAAAAGTGTTTTTTTTAAATGGAGACCTAAATGAGGAAATTTATATGGAACAATCCGAGTATTTTATTGAAGTAGGCCAAGAAAGCAAAGTATGTAAACTTACTAAATCCATAAATGGCTTGAAACAAGCACCAAAGCAATGACATGAAAATTTTGATTTCTGCATGATTGAAAATGATTTTAAAACAAATGAGTGTCATAAGTGCATAAATCATAAGTCCTGGAATAATTCGCATGTGATTATTTGTCTATATGTTGATGATTTATTGATCTTTGGCTCTAACATAAATGTTATTGATGAAGCTAAAAATATTCTTAGAAGCCATTTTGATATGAAAGATCTTGGTGATGCAAATTTTATTCTTGGAATAAAAATAACAAGAACATGTGAGGAAATTTTTCTTGACCAGTCACATTATGTTGAGAAAATTTTGAAAAAATATAACTTTCTAGATTGCAAGCATGTTGCAACTCCTTTTGATTCAAGTGTTCACTTATTTCCCATTGAAAGTGAAAATAATGTAATAAATCAAAAGGAATATGCTAGCATAATTGGAAGTTTGAGATATGTGACTGATTGTACCAGACCTAATATTGCATATGCAGTAGGAGTACTTGGCAGGTTTACAAGCAAGCCAGGTAATGAACATTGGCATGCTATGACAACGGTTATGAGATAATTAATTGGAACAAAAAATTGTGATTTGTTCTATAAAAAATATCATGTTGTACTTGAAGGCTTTTCTGATGCAGATTGGACCACTTTATCAGGTGATTCCTGTTCTACCACTGGTTATGTATTTACTTTGGGTGGTGGTGCTATTTGTTGGAAATCAAAAAACAAATCAAAAAACAAACAATAATTGTTAACTCTACCATGGAGGCTGAACTAATTGCTTTAGCTTCAACTAGTCAGGAAGCGAGTTGGTTGAGAGATTTATTATTTCAAATACCTTATTTTAAAAAATCAATTCCTCCTATTTTAATTCATTGTAGTAGCACCTCTGTGATTGGTAGAGTTCAAAACCATTATTACAATGGTAAATCCAGACCTATAAGAAGGAAACACAGTAATGTAAGGTCCTATTTGACAAATGATACTATTAATGTTGATTATGTCAAATCTTGTGATAATCTTGCAGATCCTCTTACTAAAGTCTTAACAAGTGAAAACGTCTGGAGCACATCGAGGGCGATGAGATTGAAGCCTATAAATTCTTGAGTCATATATGAGGAAACCCAACCTGGGGACTAGAGATCCTATAACCAGGTTCAAAGGGAAAACTAATCATATGATGTTGTGAAAAATGCACTATTTTTTTATTTACTCCCTATGATGTGAGTCAGGGGGGACCTAGGTTGTGTCTAGGGGGTTCACCCGAACCCCCTCGATCGAAAAATTACGTTATATATATAGAGCCAAATTCTGATTTTATGTGTACATATATTAAAATGAACCCCCTGAAAATAAGTGAGAAGCTTTAGCTCAATGGATAAAGGGTTCAACAGTGGCTTTTACGTCATGGGTTCGAATCCCATGCGCAGTAATTCCTCTTGTCTTACTTTTTTACCCTTTTTAATGCATGAAATTGGGGTCAACTTTTGGGCTTGGATCATCTTCTCTTTTTCATTATTTTTTCTCTTTTATGTCATTTTTTTCTATTTGTTTTTGTTTAAATTTATTAGACACATTTTTTTTATTCTTCTTATATCTATTAGTCATTTTATTTCAACATAATTTTATGTACAACTCTTTAAAAATGATGAATTATATTTATAAAGATAAATTTGATGTAATTGAATGAAGAAACTAAAAATCGTCAATATCCTTTTAATAATATATATTTAATAGAATTCATGGAATTTCTTTTCTATTTTTTCAATTCTATTATAGAGAGATGGAAACTAAACTTATTTGATTTATTCGTCATTTTTTTTCAACAAGTGATGACTAACCTAGTAAATTAAACTACATGAACTAAAAAAAATGACGATGCCATTTATTTATCTTCTGAATATGCATTATAATATTAGTAAATCTATACTTACACTCTTTTAGAGAATCTTGATAATTTTTCTAGTAATATGTGTTTGAATGGATACTAATTTTAAAATAAAATAAAATGCAAAATAAAGTAAAACATTACAAAATAAAAGTATAAAAAGTAAAAGAAATTTTAAGAATGTTCAATGGAGCAGGGTAAAAGTAGGAAGAAATGCTTAAATACGATAAGGTAATATAAATTTAGCGGGTTAAGGTAAATATTTTTCTTCTCCGTCTCGCTTCCTTTTTCATCCTTTAATATTCACGTGTTTTAGGAATTAACTTATGTAATACAATTGATCCACTATTTTCTTTAATCAACGTAGCTTTGTTCTTAATATCTTTGATTAGTTTAGTGTTAACTTTTATCAACCAATGAGATACATTGTACAAAAAGCATGTCGGGGTTACTATGCTCACCACGCACTTAAATTACCACATGAGCTTCTTCTTTAAATTTCGAACCCCCTGAGCTTAATTCATGGATCCGCCACTGATGTGAGTGCATTGTTTCCTGTAGTAATTTGTGAAGGTTGAGTTGATAAAACTCTTAGTTAATATCTGTAGGCCGTATGGGTGGAGTGTTAAACTTACAGAAGCACTCTCGACAAATTTCACCTATTTGAGTGTAGAAGTAGGTCACTTCCTATGAGAATTGAGCTTATTCTCAAAAACACTCATGAAATCGGGATAGCACAAGACCGTAACATACTGGCATTTAAAGCTCATGTCAACACCTTGATTATTATGTGTGAGCAATGATATTTTATTTCCTAAGGAGTCATAGTTCAAGTCTGAGACCACTACTAATCTGGAGTAAAAGTTACTGTTTCACTAAGTGAAGGTTCAATGCAGAGCACACCTTTATTATGCATAGTAGTCTTCCTTCAGCTGATAGACTCTCTTATTTAATATTAAAATGAGTGGAGGATTGTTGATCTTTTCAGCATTTTAATATTTATTTATTATTAAATTGTCTCACATAACTATGTCATAGGCTTAATAGCCATTTTGCCACAATGAAGATGCAAATAGAGGACGTGGGAGTTATATGCATTTGTGCCTAATTACTTAGTGGTCAATTAATGATCAGAGGCAAACCCAAAATTTAAAGAGTTTGGGTGCATCAATAATATCTTAATTTAAGCATTAGCGAATTTTTCAATGACGATTAATGAATAATAGCGAATTTTTTAATGACGATTAATGGTTAATGTTGGTCTTTTCAGCATTTTAATATTTATTTATTATTAAATTGTCTCACATAATTATGTCATAGGCTTAATAGCCATTCTGCCACAATGAAGATGGAATAGAGGACGTGGGAGTTATATGCATTTGTGCCTAATTACTTAGTGGTCAATTAATGATCAGAGGCGAATCCAAGATTTAAAGAGTTTGGGTGCACCAATAATATCTTAATTTAAGCATTAGCGAATTTTTCAATGACGATTAATGGATAATAGCGAATTTTTTAATGACGATTAATGGATAATGTTGTATTTGATTAGTATTAGCGAATTTTTCAATGACGATTAATGGATAATAGCAAATATTTTAATGACGATTAATGGATAATAGCAAATTTTTTAAGAACGATTAATGGATAATAGCGAATTTTTTTTAATGACGATTAATGGAAATGTCGTATTTGATTAGTCATTGATAGTTATTAGATGGTCATGAGTTCGAATCCCCCTATTTAAAAAAATTGATGTTATAAATAAACCCTATCCCCCTATTTAGCAATTTTGATGTTATAAATAAACCCTTAAGTTTATAATAAAAAGAGTAAAAAACAGTAAAAATTAAGATGTTAACCAGGATTGAAACCGGGTTGCAAGAGTGGATTTCTTCGCTTCTACCAGCAGACCAAAGCAGCTTTATGTTTTAGGGTGCACTCTTTAGTATATTTATTTTTTCTATCAGTTTCTTGAGATAGATATGCATATATATATATGATTTTTTTCCGAAGTTAACGGGTGCACGTGCACCCCACCTATGCATGTGGGTCCACCTCTGTTAATGACCATAGGCATTATGCACTTTGCTGCTTTCTGGTGAACGTTGACAATTGTCAAAGTGTAACATTTGCATGTTGGTGCATTTGTTACCCCTCACATTTATTTCATTATTTTACTCCTCCATTATACCTTGTAACTTATGTAACTCCTAAAGTCATTTACCTTCACTATTAACTACCACATTGTTTTCCTAGACTTTCTCAACTATAAATAGTGGTGATCTTCATTTGGTTTAGGATACACAAGAAAAATATAGAGTGAAAAAGTTAGTCAAAAAAAGAGAGTTTTTATTAGTTGAAGGGAGATGTTCTTTTTGTGGAGCTTTGGACTCAACTCTTGTCCAGAGTTTGTTGAGTTACACTTTGTGATTAGGCTGTTGTATCTTGGAGGGGACAAGCCAATAGTACTACTACTGGACCGGTGAAAAATATTTGTTGCAGTTGGCTTGAATCTCTTCAAAGAGAGCGAGATATCCGCGCCTCATCCTTAAGAAATTTTTATTTTCAATTGTAATCATGTAATTTTTTTATCTAGCAGTTTTTCACTAACAGTAAGTATATATATAAGTGGAACCAAAATATTTTAAAAATTGAATTATCAAAATGTCCATAATTCTGCACTGGGACATTGGCACATCCATCAGACAAGTGTGTTCAACAAAAATACCACAGCCTTTAGCACTGAACTACGGGAGAAGTTCAATATTATTTTTTGTGCACAAAACTGGAAAAATGTTAGCACCTCCCTAATCATCCAAAGCTAGCTTGATGGTTTTTAGGTTCTTTTTATTGGAAAATATATGTTTTCAAAAACTCAGTCACCTTCTTTGGGAATAATGCATAAGTAATTTCAACCATGGTGGCCCCTTCCTATTGGCTAGTAGTATCTCAATAATGTTCCCACCCGCCTTAGCAAAGTGGAGTCACGTATGGTGCCACATCAACACAAAAGGAGTAAGAAAATATAGAAAAAAATGAGTTTATGGGGTAATAAGACCCTGGTTAAGTTTAGGTATGTCGCCATGAGATTTCAGGTACAGTTCAGGGAGATACTTATACATTATCCCACCATCTTTGATGAAGGTGTTAATCCGTTACATCAATGTTACTTGCTTTTTCATTGCTAATATCTTTAGGACTAATCAATTCAAAGCAAAATGAGACAAAGCTTAATGAACCATGAGAACACACAAAGGCTCAAAGGTATACTGTCTTAATAATAATATAACAACCGCAAGCTGACTAGTCATATATCAACTTGCTACATATATAGTTTCAATCGTATGTTGCTCGATTTGTAAAATCAAGTTTTTGGTAATAAAGGAAGCAGAAGCGACAACTACATTGAAGAATCAGGATGAGGATAAAGAGTTGGCAATATCAATCACAAATCGGTACTTGACATCAGATTTTGCAAATCGTTCCATGGCCATATTGATGTTGTCCACTGAAATCAGCTCGATATCTGCAGTAATGTTGTGCTTTGCACAAAAGTCCAACATTTCCTGCGTCTCCTTCATGCCTCCGATGCAACTTCCTCCAACAATCTTCCTACCTGTTAGTACAATAACCAAATTTGCAAGATTAAGTATGATCCTGCACTTATGAAGGCTGAAAATTAAGGACAACATCTTGTTGTTGTTCTAAATCAGTGTGTCTTACCCAAAACTAAAGGGGAAATTGGAAGCTCCAGTGGCTTTTCAGGCAATCCAACAGTGACAAGCTTACCATCCAACTTCAGTAAACTGAGCAACGGAGCCAATGGATGAACCACAGCAATGGTGTCAATGATGTAATCCATGGTATTCGCAGCAGCCTGCATAAACAACCACCAAAACAAAATGTCCATAAAACAACTTACCTTGAGCCAGTCGACACATATGAGATAGAAAGATGATGGATCCAGTAGTTGTGAGCTAAGATTAATAGTTGGAAATAATTATGCAAATTAAACTTACAACGCAAATTAACTGATTAGTTGATATGTCCACGTCATCATTAGTTAGTTTGTTCACATTGTCAGTATTTCCTTTACTTATTGAGCAAGTTGTAGGATCTATATAAATAGAATGTACTCAGCTGTAATAGTTAATTCAATTGATTCAATACAAACAAGGCAGTTTCTTCTTCGTTTCTCTCATACTCTTTCAATGGAGTTCTGCAGTTCTTCAGCATACTAGCTAGCTGACTCTCTTATCTGTTAATCATCAGTTTCACATGGTATCAGAGCCTTGTTGCTCTTACTAGATTCGTCATCTCTGTTTTTCGGTAGTGTTAATTTGATTCTCAGTTGCAATTGTTTAAAGATTCATCAGATCTTGCAACCATGGTGTAAGTTGCAGATCCCAGTTCTACATGAAGTAATGTCATCGATGTAAGCAATCCTCTTTACATCATCCATCTGATGGTCCTAGCCTGCCTCTTGTTCAGGTTGTATTTGATGGAATCGGTTATAGGTCATGGAGGAGAAGTGTAATGAGATCCCTCTCTGTGAAGAATAAGTTAGGGTTCATTAATGGTGAGTGTAAGAGACCTGCACTCAATTTCGACAGTGGGAAAGATGTGACAATATGGTCACATCTTGGATCCTCAAGTCTCTTGGAAAAGAAATTGCTGATAGTGTAGAATATGCTTGTGATGCCTTAGAATTGTGGAAGGAGTTCGAAGACATATATGATCAAACAAATGGGGCTAAGTTGTACCAGATCCAAAAGAAATCAATGATTTAAGTCAAGGTGTGCTCGACGTGACTGTGTATTATACTAGGATGAAGAAGCTATGGGAAGAATTGAATAATCTGAGTGCTAAAGATCAATGTAGTTATGTGTGCAACTGTGGGGGAAAAGAGAACATACATAAGGCAGAGCAAGATATGAGACTCATTCAATTTCTTATGGGATTGAATGAGGTGTATAATATAATCAGAGGTAGTATATGTTAGGATTTGAAACTTTTAGAGAGAAACAAAAAATGTTCGGCAGCAGAAATTTCATTCATATATGTGGCTTTTAAAAGCATGCACACATATAGATAAGCTTTTCAAAAAGTTAGTAGAGGACCATACATATCCACCCACTATTGACTTTCTTACAAAACATATTCCATAAAACAAGGACTACCTTTCCTTTACATACTTAACATAATATTTAAGAAAATAACAATTAAACAAAAGACATCTAGAAATATCTCATTTTCTAACACTCGTCCTTGAGATTTTTCTTGGATACTCCCAACTTAGCCCTTAGAACTTTAAATTTCCCCTTAGGAAGAGCCTTGGTCATGCTGTCTGCAATCTGCTGATCTGAGCTGCAATGAACAAGTTGAATTTCGCTATCCTTCTCTGCTTGTCTGATAGCGTGAAACTTCACATTTATATGCTTGCTACGACCATGTTGCACTGGATTTTTGGCCATAGATATTGCTGACTTGTTGTCAACCTTAATGACCGTAGCTTCAATGTCATTTTGCTCCAGATCACGTAGAATCTTTCTTAACCAGAGAGCCTGATTAGTTGCACCAGTAGCTGTGATGTATTCTGCTTCTGCAGAAGATTGAGCTACCACTTCTTGCTTCTTTGAATTCCATGAGAACATGCGTGAACCAAGTGTAAAAGCATATCCAGAAGTGCTTTCCATATCATCAATGCTTCCTGCCCAATCACTATCTGAATAACCCATCAGTTGCCCTTGCTCTTCCCTTTTAAACCAAATACCATAATCAACAGTTCCTTTGATATATCTCAACGTTCGTTTAGCAACACCAAGATGAACTTGACTTGGAGCTTGCATAAACCTCGACAGTAAACTTGCCGCGAACATGAGATCAGGTCTTGTTGCTGTCAAATACAGCAAACTACCAATCAGACTTCTATAAGCTGTTGGATCAACCCTGTCACCTCCTTCAAACTTCGAAATTTTTTCATTATGAACCAGTGGAGTCGGTACAGACTTGCACCTCTCCATATTGAACCTTTTAAGAATATCCCATGCATATTTTCTCTGAGAAATAAAGATTCCAGCAGTAGCTTGATGAATCTCCATTCCCA